>JAVTVY010052381.1:0-26901 GCA_036873755.1 Hanleya hanleyi
AAAACGGAACGTCGACGTGGCAAACTGTTTCATTTCGTCAAATGGCAAGGCTGGCCCAGTTCTTTCAATTCCTGGGTCGCGGCCAACCAGGAGAAACGACTATAAAGCCAGACACCACTGCCGTCCTCCTTCATTCCACGTCTGACCACAGTGCTATGGACCAACAGCAGCTGTCTCTGAACACAGCGTCTCCCAAAACGCGCAAAGCGCAAGTGGGCTTTGTGGTGCTAGTGCTAACCCTGCTGAGTGTGCTGTACGAAGGTGTGTTTTACGACGTAGCCTATGTCAGCACGTTACTTAATCAACTGAGAACACCACCCACCAGCGAAACCGGTCGACAGAGAGCACCAGTCAACCCCGTATCGAGCCCAGTCACCACCACCACACCCCGTGTACAAGCCACGTCGAGCTCCACACCAAGCTCTACACCTACACCTACACCAAGAACACCCACTACGTCTCAAGACCCACCAGATTTCATCCCTCACAGTGAACAGACAACGACCACCGACGTTGTACCCACCCCCATCATCATCCCTGACAGTGTACAGACAACGACGACCGACGTTGTACCAACCACCACTCCAGTTCACTCGTACCAAATTTACAAGAGCGGGTTACCACGACAACGGATACACCTCGAACCATGGATCTCCGTTGGCAGCATCCCTTCACGTGTCTCATCGCAGGTCCGACGGGTTCCGGCAAAACGCACTTCGTCAGGAAGCTCCTTCAACACGCCGACAGCATGATCACCCCACCCATTGCCCGAGTCGTGTGGTGTTACGGAAAATGGCAGGCAGCGTATGCAGCAATGCCCCACATCACGTTCGTGGAAGGCCTACCTAACCTGGCCGATTTGGAACCGGACACCTTGGTGGTTCTGGATGATCTCATGGCAGAGACGGATGCGCGGGTCACCCAACTCTTTACCAAAGGCAGCCACCATCGACGGCTCAGCATCATCTACATTGCGCAGAATCTGTTCAGTAAAAACAAAGAACATCGGAACATCAGCTTAAATGCCCACTACCTGGTGGTCTTCAAAAACCCGAGAGATACCACTCAACTGCTGCACCTGGCGAGACAGATGTATCCCGGCCGCACACCGTTGCGTTGGAAGCCTTCAAAGATGCCACAACCCCTCAGCACGGGTATATGCTCTTCGACCTCAAGCAAGCCACCCCCGACCACCTTCGACTACGGACCGGCATCTTTCCCGGAGAGGCCCACCACATGTACATGCAAAAATAATGTAAACACACCCACAGTTGCTCCCCCAGCTGGGGTCTGTGTGTTTGATGATGGAGAATAATAAAAAGAATGAATACCACAGCAGGGTTGACTTTGTCTCTGAGGTAGATAAAAAGAGCAGCGTTGTGGGTTCTGGCATTAGTTGTACAGGATGTCTGCGCGAGTACGGAAGCACGCTCCCACGCTCCGTGTATTGAAGACGGCCCCACCGGAGTTAGTCCGAACCATTGTACGCGGTGCGGACCCTGACCTTGTACGCTGTCTGTGCGAGATCGGGTACAACCTGTTAAAAGGCAACGTACCACTGACTCCGGCTCAGAAGACCAAGTTGGCCAAGCATAAGACAGGTCTCCGAACCCTAGTCCACAAGCGGGTCCCTCAAACACAAAAGAAAAAGGTGTTACAGAAGGCGGCTTTCTCGGGGCCATCTTAGCACCGTTGGCCGCTTCCGTGTTGGGTCCAGTATTGGGTGGACTCTTCGGCCGACAATGAACCACACGAAAAAAATGGTCCTCGTCGAACCACGGTTCCTTCAAAACCTCCAATCGCCCTACCCTGTCCCACCTACGGTGAAGACCATAAACACCCTCGATGGAGAGATACAACAGATCTTACAGAGACCGGGGTTAAGCGACAGTGAGAAAGTACAACGGTACAATGAGACGCTTCAACGGTACATGACGTTCATGGACCAATACAAAACCCTGTCTAACCCAGCAACAGCACCACCACCACCACCACCACCACCACCACGTGACAGACCGCCGACCTCCGCACCGTTCCAACAGCCGGGTGAGGTAGCCCCCACAGCCCCACAGTGGGTGGAAGACGAAGTGCTGAAGAGTGTACCTGCCTCGTTCAAGAAACAAGCTGGCCTGGTATTACAACGGATGAAACAGAATCCTAACATGACTTGGAATGATAAAGACGAACTCCTGGTACAGAATCAGGTGGTCCCCGGCACCCACATGACGGATTTAGTGAATGATCTGATGCGTCAACGCAGATCGCACACCGATCCTCGAGGATGGGAGGTCTTGGCTCAAGGCTTGAAAGACATGCATGTACCACAGGAATTGGTGGGGAACCCCCACCGCTGGGCCTTTATGCAGCAAACCCAGCAATCACCGAGTGGCCCACTACCTTCTTGGGAAGTCGAATGGGAACCGGAGTCACCCCCAAAACACCACCACAACGGGCACTTTCTTTTCGCGCCTATAAAAAAACACCCTTGATCAAGACACCCCACATCTCCAGAGCCGTGACACGTAGCAAGTCACCGCGACGAACACGGCGCCGCACACAACCGCCCAAGGCGTGGAAGACCTATTAAAACCAACAGCAGCAGCAGGACAGCTCAGTCGCCATGTTTTACCTCACCTACCCAGTAACAGTTCGCTGGATGTGTTTCCTGACAACACCTTGGCCAAGTACGTGACCCAGTTACCGCAACCGTTGCATTTACCTGGGCGGTGGGAATGTGGCCTCGTGGATATCCAATACCCTTACTCGTGGTACAACGTGCGAGCCAATGAAGTCTGGTACGAGGTGACCTACGAAGGAAAAGACACCCGACTCACCCTCCCCGAAGGCCAATACGATACTCCCAAGGAGTTCATCGGTGGGCTGTCAAGACTGTTGCATTATAAGGCTCTACGGCAGGTCACGAATAGTTCAAAACCCATCCAAGCCTATCCCTTCAAGAATCACGCGAACTTCGATTACAACGCACACAACGACAAGGCAGAGCTTATCGTCACCGCCAACGCGAGTGTCGTACTGAGTCCTATCCTACAGCAAATGCTGGGTTTCGATCTACGGACGTTCGCTGGTCCCACCGCCCACCAAGGCGAGATCCCGATGGATATGAAGTCAGGTATGTACGGACTCTACGTCTACTCGGACGTGGTGGACAACCACATCGTGGGCGATATCAACACACCTCTGTTACGGGTGGTCTCCATTAAAAAGACGTATGGAGGTCAAGTCACCCACAGTTTTACCCACATGCTCTACTTGCCCGTACGACAAACTGACATCAACACGATCACGGTGGATATAAGAGATGACACGGGACGACCGGTGGCATTCGAACGCGGGAAAGTGGTGCTGACACTTCATTTTCGACAAACACGTGCTCCCCACTTTGTATAATGAAGGTGCCTTACGAGTGCGATGCACGCAGCTATATGGACTATTATGCCCAACAGGCCGGGGTGGCTTTCCGGTGTTTAGTGGTGCACGCATGCAACGTGGACATGGACTGGGGAACATACTCGGGAGCATCGTCAAAACGTTCCTGCCCTTGGTGACGCGTGGGGTAAAAGCAATCGGCAAACAAGCGGTACGCAGTGGACTGGAAGTGGCCGGTGATGTATTGGGGGGTACGGCACCCAAAGAAGCCTTGAAACGGCGGGCCAAAGAAGCGGGAGGCGTCTTGGTGGCCAAAGCACGACGCACCGTAGGGAATAAAAGAGCTGCCCCATCGAGACCACGCACCAGTCGACGACCGACCCAGCGACGACGCACATCGAAGACCCGGGATATCTTTTCTTAAAACATGTCCTTGATCCACGCCGAGTCCTGCCCCTCCACCAACAGTGAATTTGATCTGTGGACCGTACCGCCCACCCAGACCAGTGCCGAACAAGGATTATGGGTGGAGCATCTTCCGATCTCCAGCATCAACGCAACAGGGACCATCGAGTTCACCATCAGTAATGCGGATACGACCTATGTGGATTTAGCCCATACCTACTTATATGTGAAAGCCAAGATCACCAATGGAGATGGCACCAGAATCGCCGACCAAGCAACGGTGGGCCCCACGAATCTCTGGCTGCACTCGATGTTTCAACAGGTGGATATATTTCTCAGCGACAAACTCATCAGTGACTCGACCAACACGTACCACTATCGAGCCTACATCGAGACGCTGTTGTCGCATGGGCGAGAGGCTAAAAAATCTCAACTGACAGCCGCTTTATTCTACCAGGACAAAGCCGAGCACATGGGCGCAGAGAACGACAATACAGGATATAGCAAACGGAAGGCTTTGACCGCGAACGGCGTCTCGGTGGATATGATCGGTCGACTGCACGCAGACATGTTCATGCAAGACCGGTACCTCTTGAACAAGGTCCCCATCAAAATCCGACTGATACGGGCTTCCGACCTTCGCCTTGATGGCCACTAACGTAGAGGCGTATGTAGCTGACTATAAGATTGTCATCGAAGACGCAGTCCTGTATGTCCGAAAAGTGAAACCGAATCCAGCCGTTCAATTGGGACACATGAAAGCCTTGGAAACAAAACCAGCCCAGTACCCTATCCGACGTGTGCAAACCAAAGAGTTCTCTATGTCTGCTGGAAATACGACCGCCAACAAAGACAACCTGTTCCTGGGGGAACTACCCAAGCGATTGATCCTGGCCTGTGTGGAAAATACCAGTTTCAGTGGAGCCTACCCAGAGAATCCGTTTGACTTTAAACATTTCGGCATTAATTTTGTGGCCCTGCATGTGGATGGACAACAGGTGCCAGCCACGGCCTTAACCCCGAACTTTGGGCGCGCGAATTTCATTCGAGCCTATCAGAGCCTATTTACAGCCACCGGTCAAATCAACCAGGACGAAGGGAATTTCATCAGTCGGGAGGACTACGGGAACGGATACACATTGTTCTGTTTCGATCTGACCCCCACCTTAGAGAACGACCATCAGCTGGCCCTCGCCAAGCAAGGCAATTTACGGTTGAAAATCCACTTTCAACGAGCCCTCCGGAGCACCGTCAATGTGATCTGCTACGCCGAGTTTGACAACATCATTCAAGTGGACAAGGCGCGCAACGTGCTGTGTGACTTCTCCACCTAACATGGATACAGAGCAGATAACCACCGTGCTGGAGAATGACCCAGAGACACGTAGGGTCTTTCAAGGGGTGTTCGCCCGAGATGTGTTTCCATTAGACCGTGTGTATCCTGCTGCTTACGTTCTCAACACGGACCCGATGGATCGGCCCGGTGAACACTGGGTGGCCATGTACTTGACAGAACAGCAGGGCGAATACTTTGACCCGTACGGCCTGCCACCCCTCCATCCCGATTTAACAGACTTCATGGATCAAGGCACAGAGACGTGGTGTTGGAACAGTCAAACTTTGCAAAGCCTGACCAGTGGCGTGTGCGGACAATATTGCTTGTTTTACCAGTACCATCGATGCCGGGGAAGACCCTTATCTACCATCGTACAGATGTTTGACGAGTACCCCAAGGCCGAGGACCGCGATGTACTCGTATATGACTGGGCCGCCCATCATTTCAATGTACAAGCCCCGTTCTGGGCTTGAATTATTTCAATGTACATACGCCCGCTGTTCTGGGCTTGAATTATTTCAATGTGCATACGCCCGCTGTTCTGGGCTTAAGTTTACAAGCCCCCCCCTGTTCTGGGCTTCAGTTCTTTCAATGTACAAGCCCCTTGTTCTGGGCTTCAGTTAATTACAAGCCCCTTGTTCTGGGCTTCAGTTTTCACGTGGTTGTTCTCACGTTGTTGTTGTTCACTGAATAAAAAAAATGAGATCTCACCAAAAAAAAAAACCCCTGTGTTGTGTGTTTTATTCATAATGCATCAATGCCCATTGTGGAGATTCCGTCAAACTGAAATCAGTTGTGTAGGATGGGGCCAAAATGTAACCCATCAAGGTTAGAATGCAAGAGCACTATAGTAAAAATAGAGAGCCAATGAAATCAGCCCACAGACCAAGTACGTGTTTTTGGTCTAGGTTTGGAGCAGGCATTTCATTGAGGTACGTGTATACGGTGAGTGAAGAGACTCGTCCAACACGTATAGATTATGACTATAAGTTCTATGAGCATAATGCATGAAAGTGGCTTTGAACACCGTATTAGCCAATCAGTGACCTAGAATGGAGCCAAAGGTAACCCATCCATGTCCAGAAAAACATTACCCGGGTGTACAAGAACCCATATGTAGGCGCGGACGTCAGCGAAAGCACACCGTGTGTACCCCAATTCGATTGGCTGATTGTTCGACCGCTGATTGGTTCTTTTTCTCGACCGCTGATTGGCTCTTTTTTCTCGACCGCTGATTGGTCCAAATGGACCTGCCCATCTTTCCCAGGTTCATTTACAATCCCCTTTTTTTGTGTTCAAGCTCTGACTATAGCGATGCCGCAACATTGTCTCATTGGACATTGGATATTTTCATACCCTTGGGCCACTGCGCATGCGCAGAAGGCCGATAGTTCAACCCCACACCCAGCCATCAAATACCCCTTCACCTAGGCTTCACTTTGATACCTCACTCAACTCCATTGGACCATGAGGGACTCCTCTAGCTCCCAAAACGGCTATTTTCATACCCTTCGGCCACCGCGCATGCGCAGAAGGCCGCTATGTCAACCCCACCCCCAGCCCATTAGATGCCCCTTCACATAAGCTTCACTTGGATACCTCACTCGACCCCATCGGACCATTTTATCTAGGGACTACTTTTTCTCCGCGGAAGGTTTTTCCCGCGACCGAATCACCGCCAGACATGACCGCATCACCGCGGATGAATACATCTTTCACAGCCGCCATCTTAAACCCACCACCCACCACCCACCACCACAGCCGCCATCTTAAACCCACCACCCACCACCCACCACCACAGCCGCCATCTTAAACCCACCACCCACCACCCACCACCACAGCCGCCATCCTAAACCCACCACCCACCACCCACCACCACAGCCGCCATCTTAAACCCACCACCCACCACCCACCACCACAGCCGCCATCTTAAACCCACCACCCACCACCCACCACCACAGCCCCCACCACCCACCACCACAGCCGCCATCTTAAACCCACCACCCACCACCCACCACCACAGCCGCCATCTTAAACCCACCACCCACCACCCACCACCACACATGACCCCATGTGACACAATACTCGCTTCTGATTGGCTGTCGCGTGTGAGCTCCACGTGTCCTCCACAAAATATGCAAATTTCCGGGGTCAATAAGAGTCTATTTACGCTTACACTACTACTGATAATGTTACTACGGCGCGTGCGCGTAAAACCGATAATTGCCGAGCAGGACCGAGCCTGTTTTAATCCCTTTGCTAATCCGTTGGGATCCCGCTGCGGCGGTCACGCACATAGTACACTTTGATCTGACGGAGTTGTGCCTCCATCTCTCTTAGCTCATGGTAATATTAACTCTAAACATAGGAATTTATTGTTTCAGTATCGTTACAAGGAGAACATCATATTTACGGCCGAAAACAATTGCCATAATGACCAGTTTGAAATATATTAAACATGACGGAACGATAGTTCTGCATGCGCAGAAGGCCGATAGTTCAACCCCACACCCAGCCATCAAATACCCCTTCACCTAGGCTTCACTTTGATACCTCACTCAACTCCATTGGACCATGAGGGACTCCCCTAGCTCCCAAAACGGCTATTTTCATACCCTTCGGCCACCGCGCATGCGCAGAAGGCCGATATGTCAACCCCACACCCAGCCCATTAGATGCCCCTTCACATAAGCTTCACTTGGATACCTCACTCGACCCCATCGGACCATTTTATCTAGGGACTACTTTTTCTCCGCGGAAGGTTTTCCCGCGACCGAATCACCGCCAGACATGACCGCGGATGAATACATCTTTCACAGCCGCCATCTTAAACCCACCACCCACCACCACCACCACAGCCGCCATCTTAAACCCACCACCCCCCCCACCACCACCACAGCCGCCATCTTAAACCCACCACCACAGCCGCCATCTTAAACCCACCACCCACCACCACCACCACAGCCGCCATCTTAAACCCACCACCCACCACCACAGCCGCCATCTTAAACCCACCACCCACCACCCACCACCACAGCCGCCATCTTAAACCCACCACCCACCACCCACCACCACACATGACCCCATGTGACACAATACTCGCTTCTGATTGGCTGTCGCGTGTGACCTCCACGTGTCCTCCACAAAATATGCAAATTTCCGGGGTCAATAAGAGTCTATTTACGCTTACAATACTACTGATAATGTTACTACGGCGCGTGCGCGTAAAACCGATAATTGCCGAGCAGGACCGAGCCTGTTTTAATCCCTTTGCTAATCCGTTGGGATCCCGCTGCGGAGGTCACGCACATAGTACACTTTGATCTGACGGAGTTGTGCCTCCATCTCTCTTAGCTCATGGTAATATTAACTCTAAACATAGGAATTTATTGTTTCAGTATCGTTACAAGGAGAACATCATATTTACGGCCGAAAACATTTGCCATAATGACCAGTTTGAAATATATTAAACATGACGGAACGATAGTAAAAACTGACATCAGCTGAAAAGATTAATAATTTTGTGACTACGTAACTTCAGTTGCTGATACTTATCCAATAATTTCTTTCACATGTCTTGACAATACATAGTGTAGCGAAGGACTGTGTAAAATTCTGAAAATAAATAACTATAACTTAAGTTTGACCGAGTCTGAGGTCTTTCGGGTCTGTTCTGAAAATGATGGGAGTGGAAAAGGACCAGGGCCCGAATTACAGTTATAATAACCCCAATTATTCACATAGAAAGAGCTACACGACTACATGCAGAGTTCAGACCACTAATTTTAATACAGGTCACAATAATGAACCTTGACCAAAATAATGACATTTCCGTATTTACCCAGGAGACATTCAAGAACAAAAAAGAACAATTTCGCCGCAATTGTTCTGTTAATTAATCCATTACAACTATAAAACAATAATAAGCAAACGCACAATATTAGAATAGAAAACCTGCAAGTGAATAATGTGACGACGCGAAGTGATTCGAACTCACATACTCAACTTCGCTTCTCCGTATTACTGCGCCTCGATCGTACAGCCTGTTTCGTTCTCCAGGATAATTCCATTCCCGACAAATAAGATCACACGAATTCAATTGTAGAATGAAATTAAAAATACTCAACATATTTTCTTCATTTTTTGCATATTAATCCCATGATGGTAATTCGGTTATCGCGGCGTGTTTCTTGCATACAACTCGTCAGCTTAAAACAGGTATAATAGGGCATATCAGTTGGCAATGATATAACATACAGGAAGAGTTTGCGAGTGTGGTGGCAGATGGCACCCCAATATGGTATACCCATATACACCGGGGTACGTTTTCTATATGCAATTAGACACAACAGGGCTATTCCATATTCCATGCTATTTATTATCTATAGTAAAGGAACAACCTGCACACATCTTACAGTATACGAACACTGTAAAAAATTTATTGTAAATTTTACAGTAAGTTACTGGCAGCAAAGGTGCCAGCAAAGGTGCCAGTAACTTACTGTAAATTTACAGTAGAATGTTACTGTAATTATTACAGTAACCTACTGGCAGCAAAGGTGCCAGTAACTTACTGTAAAAATGCAATAATATATTGTTACTGTAAATTTGTTATATGATTTGAAACAGATAATTCTGAAAAAAAGAAAACCACGAAGTAACAGAATGGAAGGATATTCCGTTTTCATCATGGTTTTCCTGACAATATGACAAGTTATTGTCTGTTTGTCAAGCAGATAAACTAAAAACTCTATTGAACACGGAATGTATTACCACTGTATATACATATATGAAGGTGCCGGAACTAGTGTTCGACTATATCATAAGCACAACACCCACATACATGATTTCAGATACATCAGCGAGATCCAGTTTCACTCAATTAAATGGGCACCATTATCAGGTTACATAATCATACAAGAAAAACAGCCAGGAAAAAAGTAATTCTTAATCTCCGATAAGAGTTAAGCCCCTCTGAACCAAACTGGCACTTTATTAAATTCATGTATATGATATGATGATTTTGGATATATGTTCGCCCACTCGTATTATATTGTTAAAGTTATTATCGTTGCATTATTAACCCTTGTACAGTTTACTTTAAAATAATGATTTTAATGATTTTTGTAGTTTTTCGATTTTTTGTTTCTCTCAAAAATAGTTAATAATTAGTGTTGCTCAAATAAAATTAAAATGCCCAGTTAAACCAGGAAATTTGATGTCGGAGGGGATCCGCCTCTCCCAGGCCAGATCGGCTTAACAATATATGTAGCCTTGGGGGAATCTCTCGTTCTTCGAAATGAAGAAAACTACAGCGAAACTTTGCGACTTTGTAACTTATCATATTGGGGTCATTTTGAGCATATTTGCATATCCAAGTAGGGAATGGTGAGAAAATAAATCATGGGAACACTGGGAGGGTAGGTCTACCAGGAATGTGATGTTTTTGGATTTTTTCTTCAAAATTAAGGTGTTCCGTAACATTGAATTTTACAAGCGTCTTGTAAAACAACGTGGCGATCAATATAATTCGTATACTATAATAGATATTTTGAATGCATACGAGTTAACATCGACGCATGTTGTTATTGAGCCTTAAATTTGATCATGCATTCTTACCTCAGAAACAAACAAAGAAGAATGAATTGATGAACAATCAATTTGCAGTAGTATACTCTGTACTTATACTTCACAACCAAACAATACAAAATGTATTTCTATTAACGATTCATGAACTTGCTGTATATGAAACAGTACGACGAATTACTTTAATTTTCTTCGTATAAAATATTGTTCTGTATGCTGTAAATTATATTAAATAAAGCAATAAGTTATGCCAATTTTACAGTAAATGTGTTAAGCGTACTGTATTTTACATTCATGCCAATAAATACTGTATTTTGAGAAAAATTACTGTATACAATGTAATACAGTAAACTACTGCTTGTATTACAGTATTATACTGTAATTATGTTTTGCAGTAAGTTACTTTGAAAGAAAGCAGTAACTTACTGCGCTTTTACAGTAAAAAATTAGTGTACATACGCCTCGACAGTTGGCTACCATCTGGTAAATATCCATTATTCGGCCCTAATTATATGCTCTGATCACGTGACCTATACAGCCAACTTCTGCGCTAAAACGGCTGATACATAATGAATGGCTAGACAAGCAATATTGAAACCACTTATTTTAGGAACTTTATACTTTCAGAATTAACAATTAACTTTACATGAAAAAGGCACAATAATAAAAGCTGAGGCGAAATAGGCAGTGGCAACTGGGTGGCCATTGAATTTAGCTGGCGCCATACAGATTCATTCGTTATGTGATATTTTGAATTATATTTTGAAAATTATGCACCTGACATCCACAAAAAGTGTTAATCTGAGAAGTATCATTATCGTAGATAATATGATAGTCATTACCTTACTAACTTCATTGGGAAATTCCTCAAACTGACGTGAAATAGAGAAGTGGTCTGAACAATTTCTTGCCAAAGCCGACTCTACACGATGTGCAAACGGACAGCACAAAGAAAATAGTTCTCCGGTTACAGGCTGGAAGCGATGTATATTTATGCTAATAAAACTCTAAAACATCGTGAAATGTAACATGAATGACTTAATATCTCAAGAATCAAACAGCAAAACTTGGAAAAATATAAATCTACACCGGGCTACCTTGCCAAAGATCGCATAGTATACAGTGGGGACTCAAAATGGCGATCTCGAGCCAGGAGAGATTGAATCGTTTAGAAACTACACAGTCTATTAGCTGGGCTACACCACCATGACATCGCATAATATACGCAATGTATTTATTAATTAGTGTACCCGTTCCGTTTCACACAGTTGTTTAGATCCGAACACACACAATAGGAAATTCTCATGGGTAAAATCTGACAAGTCGATAAACAGTACGCGTGCCCTTGTCTAAAGCGACAAGGGAATCGCACCTTCCCCTACTTAATTTCTGAACTCTCCCGAGTTCACACTGCACAGTTCGTCACCAAAGTTAAAAGACTGGTAATGTCCTGTGTGAACGGGAATGCAAACCATGAATCTGGATAGGCGACTACAGAAGCATTTACAAGTGAGCATAATTGGGGATATTCAGGCACAGTAATAACCCACTGTAACGTCTCTGTTGGCCGCTTCTATCTTCCAAGTAACATCAATTTACTTTTTATCTTTCAGGTACGTTAATTTAGGTGGTAATATTATCAATGAAACAGGTCTTTGGATTAAGGCCCTTAGAAGACTCCTATTAGACAACGGCTGCCCAATGAATGTCGGATCTGACGCTTTTATGTGGACGTTAAATATCTAGTGTAATCCACTAATTGCTTGAAGTGCACCAAATATAAACATCTGACACACGTAAATGTCCACAAGGGGTCAGAATCGCCATTTCTAGGTGACTGTATAATTGCTTGCAGCAGCATGACCACCTTCCGACCAAATCTCATCATGTTAGTTGTCTTTGTGCTACCATGTCCGGACGCCCTGTTTGCCATCATGACTTGGGGCAGGAATTCGTCCCACCGCCGTAGTTGTTTCTCACAATACATCGTGAGCATCTCAGCTAATGTTCTATTAATCCTCTCCGCTGTTCCGTTTGCCTGAGGTCTCTTACTTCTTGTTCGTGCTTTGCTTATTTGCAATAGTTCATACACTAAAGCCTTAGCAACAGAAGCTTCCTGATCGGGCATGGGAACAGCTTTCGCTTGTTTCGTAAAACAGTCCATGATAACCAGCAGATACTTGTTGTCATTATTGGCAGTCGGTAGAGGCCCTAAAATGTCAACTGCAACTCTCTCCATAGGTTCACCGACAAGATACCGACCTAAAGGTGCTCGACCTACAGTTTTTCTTGCAGCATACCTGTCACGCTTGAGACAGTATTCTCCTGTATCGCGCTTAATAGCAGCCCAGTAGAAAGCCTGATTGATCCCATTCAGCTTTCTTCAACTCCAAGGTGCCCAGCATTAGGGATATCATGATTCTTAAATAAACTTATGGCAATACTGGGAGGTTGGACTCCCAGTGAAGTAAGATCAGAATAAGTATAGGATGGCACCATATGTTCCATCTTACTTACCTTAGAAAAAGGCAAATGTTAGCCGGATTGGTACATCATTTCGCATCTGACTTTTTCTTTCAAGGCCCTCTGGAATCAGTGGGACCGACTGAAAATGATTGGTGGGATGTCGATCTTGGGTGGTTGATAACGGAAATATGGTGTATCAGTTGATAGTGCCTCAGTCATGCAGGGGTGATGTTCTGAGGTTTGAACACCGGCTTTCTTTTGTCAATGAATGCATTTTGCAGGTTTTAGTTTTAACTTCCAACTGCTTGAAGACTCGGTCTAGTCTCTCTGGTGCTTGTTTGAAAGGTTCACTGGAGATCAAGATATCGTCGATGTAAAGTATGCACTCTTCCCAATGAAGTCCTCTGAGTGCATCTCCCATAACCTTTCGAATGTTGATGGAGCATTTGCCAAGCCAAAAGGCATAACTGTGAATTGATGGATACCTTGCTTGATAGGGAACAGTGTCTTCTGCTTATCTTCCTCAGCTGACGGAATTTTACAGGACCCAGATTGTGAGTCGTGACAACTGAACCAGCAAGCGCCAGAAAGCGAGTCTAAACATTAGTCAATCCTTGGGTCTATGGGTCTTTACGGGTAACATCATTCAGCCTTTTAAAGTCGACACATAATCTTGGGGCCCCATCGACCTTGGTGTAGAGAACTATGGGGGAGGCCAAGGGCAAGTAGAAGGTTCAATGATGCCTCGGCTACTCATTTTCTGTATCTCCTCTTTCTCGATTGCTTGTTTTACAAGTTGTTGTCCACGTGGTGGTTGTCTTATTGTCACTACACGTTCCCTGTATTAATAGTGTGCCCCACTCTGTCCGTACACCCTAGGTCATCTACTGACTTTGCGGATACTGTTTGATATTTGTTTAGGAGTTGTGCCAACTCGCCTTGCTCTTCAGATGTTAGATGGATTGAACTGCGTGCCTGAAGATTACGACGGTGCTCTGGTAAAGTATCACATTGAGAATGCGGCTGTGCATCGTATATCACTAGAGGAGCCTATTTCGTAGATCGATTTACAAGTCCCTATCCCCATTCCTGAATACAGAGTGACATCATTCGTATTGTGATTAATAAGCTGTATCGGCACTTCTGATGATCGTGTGCCAAATATGTCATTCGCCAGCCCAACACATTTCTCATGGAACAGCTAGAGTCGACATGTATTCACCCTTTGGTACATTGATAGGTACCCACTCAACTTTGTGCTCTGGTATTGTCGTAGATTCCCGTAATTGTACTACGCATGTTATCTGACCTTCACCACCAATCAGAAATGATATGGAAGCCCCCCTCCGTTTCTAGTTTAAGCCGCCTATAATCAATCTTTAAAACATGCTTTATGAGAAAATCTTACCAAATATCCCTGGCACAGTTATATCACAGATCATCACCTTATGCTTGTACACATTTCCTTCAAGCTGCATTCTAAATGCAGTTTATCTCCATTAGTCCCTTTTATGTTATGCGATGCACAGGGGTTGATCTTTGAGGTATGCAATTTAACACTTCCCTGGATAATAATGTCATAGTCGACCAGATGCGGGGGCCTTGGTCTTCGATACATCCGATTATCTAATATACTTGTATGATAAGACAACTATTCACGGAGGACAATTAATATTGCCGCTGTTGTGGTAAGACACTATTTCCCCATGAATGCAAATATAATATACAATGTATACAGAAAGGAACCCCAGTTTTAGGAAGGACAACTATTGAAAGGCACAGACAACCATTATTGCTACACCAGATCCTTGAATAAATGAACGTGGCCTTCTGCTTACTCTCAAACTGCATTTACTCCGGCAGATTTATTTAACAACCACAAAACGTTTGCAAGGAAACAGGTATTTGTCTTCCAACCACTCGCAACGATATACCAAAAGTGTATCGGACTCCGAAAGTGCATAAATCACCATACAAAGCTAGATTCATAGCTGGTTCTAGAAGATGCACCGCCAAGCTTCTCTCGGCCCTCTTGACAAGATCCCTTCAGGACGTAAAAGCATTTGGGGAAAGGTATTGCCCCACTATTTTTAAAAACTCTAATTCTGATGCCAAAGTCATATACCTTACAAACATGCATCCACATGGATTGTTCGACTCACTATACTACAACCCTCATCAGAACCTTATTGGCCGTTGAAATTCATTAATAGAATCTGTGTTCAATTGATCGCCCATATATTAATGTCAGAAGCCATCAGGCACCCTTTAACTGGACTACAAACAGGAGACATCATTTATGTTTCCTTGTTTATAGAGTTGCTTGAATTTCTCATTAATAATTAACAGCATATAGGTATTCCATTGGGTACTAATTGTGCATCCCTTTTGGCTGACCTATATCTGTTCTCTTATGAATACGACTATAAGCAGGCGCCCTCAAAAACCGATCATTTCAAAGCCCGTTCCTTCTCATTCACCAAACGCTGTATGGACGATCTTCTCACTGTGGATAATGACGCAGAGAATGATATATATCCACCATCACTGGATTTGAAGTAAACTACCGATAACCCTACAGGCACATCATATTTAGATCTATATCTCTATAAAAATGAAGAGGACATTCTCTCTCGTCGACTTTACGATACAAGAGATCGATTACAATTTCAGTATCGTAAACTATCCCTTTCTGGACAGCAACATTTCGCTGGGCCCTGCATATGACGTATACATATCTCGCCTATTAGCAATTGCTAGATCCTGTGTTGAATTTGACGATTTATTCAACGCCACAAAACATTATTGCGGGAACTTATAAAACAGGGTTATACCACCAAGCGCCTTCATTCAAAGTGTCTCAAATTTGGCGATACATGTCATGTCACATGCTGATAGAAAAATATGAGCGTAGCGTGCAAGATTTACAACGTTATATTTCGTAACTAGTGTCTAATTCCGCTTAACCCGGGTTCATATGAACAATCACGATCAAAGCGTGTCTGAGATACATCCTTCTCTAGATAGCGACTTTAAAACGAAAATCGTATGGATTAAGACTACTGATCAGCGATACGGATTTGATATTGTTTGGATCATCATGGGGTCTTCTCCGAATGATTCCGAATGTTTGAATTTGTGGAAATATAGAATTCATGATGAATAAATATGGGGGAAAATGAATGATAGATGAAGAGTTACTTTTCTTTATAATGTTCCAGAAAGAGTTATACCCCCTATTCGTGACTTAGACTATCTTTTTATCGTCTGGAAGGACTGAAACATGGAGTCAAAATTACCAAAACCACTGGTTGTATTGAGTCGAGAGTAAATGTCACCATACTTGATATAGGAAGAGAGAACATATATACACAACATGCGCATATACTCTCAACTCCAAGCAGCCTGGGACCAAAACTGCCCTCCTCCGTCGATTTCTCTCTGATAAACATGATTACGTACGCTCTCGCAACCTTCAGAAGATCAATATGGCCACATGGCCACTATTCTTTATCAGTTATTTTCTTTATTTACTTTCCTGTGGAAGTTTGGCAAGTGTTAAGCTCTTAGATTGTCGAAAATAAGGTTGTTTTTTAGAGAGTGTGTGGTCAAGTTTACTAAAGTGAACGAGGACGTCAATTTGAGGTGATTTTGGCCCCATGGATAGTCGACGTCAATTTGAAGTGATTTTTGCCCCATGGATAGTCGACGTCACGATTAGGGGACGAAACTCTTTTTTTTTATATATTATAAAGGAAAGTAGTTTTTCCCATATTTATTCACCAATTCAAACATTCTCAATCAAGCTCATGTGGATTATACAATTAGTAGTTTTCATTCCTCACTGGTGCCCTGCCGGTATCGAATGGATTTATTACATCTATAAATGATCGAATCATTAATTATATTGTATTGGGTAGAAACGTTTCATTATCATATGATATGAAGTGCATCCTTGATTATACATAGTTTAAATCTGGGAAATATTCCACTCGTCTTTTTTGGAGACTACCTGGGCATGGACCGTACAGGCTGTAGTCTGTTTAACAGTTGTCTCTCATCGTGTATCCACTGCGTATAAACGTTCTTCATAGAAATTTTAAAATATTTAACCTCAGAGTATATAGCCGTCATATTGGGGGTCATTGTGAGTCTATTTGCATAAGCGCCCCCTCTCAGAACAGAGGATCATGGGAAAATGGCGGCCAAGTGGCGTCGGCCATTTCGTCGGTTTCTTTTTTGTCTTTATCCGGATAAAAATCCGCACACACTAACATATCATTTTAAACTAATTTATCATGCAAGTTTTGCGAAGAAAATTGAACACATAAAAAGGCAGAACGTTCTATACGCCCCCCCCCCCCCAAAAAAGATCTTGCCCCAAAAATACCCTTTGAGAATGACGTATAATCACAGAAACAAAGCATCTGGGCGCTGTCAGCAAAAGTCAATTAAGATGAATCACACAGTTCCAAAATGTCCCTACTACATTGTACACTATGTTAGATGTGCAATGAGGAGTATTTTATAAAGATTTTATTTTCATTCATCAAAAGGATTGTCACACTCAAGAGAAATCTCATGTCAGTCTGAGAATATTCCACTGCATCAGCAGGACAAGGTTTTTCAGTATGGTATTTCTTTGAATTCATTCTCTCGCTATTATTGTTATATTTGTGGTTCACCCAGCTAAGTTTGGAGTGCTTGGTCTTGTACAACGCTGTATAATCATTACTTGATACATATTTTTTCTTGTACAATTCAGTTAGTGAGTCGCCATATCTGACCGACACAAAATGTCGATATTGTAACAATTACACACACAAAATAATAATAATAAAAAAAATACTTCCTCATTTCCTAATCGAACATAGTGAACATTGTAGCTGGGATGGTATTTTTAGAACTGTATTTCAGCATGTTTTTACTCTATGTTTTTGTTTATTGACTTCTGCAGATGAAAGTTCCTGTAAGCTTTGTTTCTGCGATTTTGTCCACTCTGCCTAATCGTGTTCGTCAGATGAGGAATACATGTATTTTGGTATGTAATGGTCACCAAAAACTTTATACGGTATATACATTGTTATTTTATATCCTGTTCTTTTCCCCCTTTTTTATTAAAAAAGCCTAAGACAACACATTACGGGTGCAGGACGTTCATTTTGGACTATAGTATGGTGAGTTGTTGAATTTTTCACAACAGGCTGAATTTCGTGAACAAAAATACGATACCCAGATACCTCAAAATGGGATGAAAAGCAACAAAATACTGACATCTGAAACAACAGAACTATTTATGCGCATTAACTAGCGCTTCTGTATAAGATTGACCAAAAATGGAACAAAGTGCTCTGAGGTCGGAGATAATGATTGTGGCACCCTCCAGCCCCGGTTCACACGTATTCACTTTCATCAAAAGGCAAACTTGTAAATGACTTAATTATTCCCCACCCCCATCCGATTCCCCGCCCAACCCACTCACGAACACTGGCCTGGAAAGGCTAAATTTATCTGTTATAGAGCTGATATTTAAAAAGAGCATGATGATTACCTGTTTTATTGCATGTTCAACATGAGCTTTTTTTGTGTAGCATTATAGCAACAAAGGGAGCTTTTGACACGAGCAAGTTTTATTTAATGAGCTAAAACAATATTGTGAAGGGTTGTTGCGGTTAAGTGATACCAGTTCATTTGCTTCATTTGGCTGCCATAGTTTATGGATGAATATGGTTCCACCCCTCACCAATATTTTTTAAATTTATTATCTTCTCTTCACCTGTAAATACCGAAAGGACTCCTTTCTTAGGAATTTCTTCCTTAGGAATGAAATATGTTTTATCACAGTAGTTGTACCATGATTTTACATAGACTCGCCCTTACAATCACCCACATGGCGAGGGCTAACAGGGTTAAAAATACACAAAAAATACACACACAAAAAAGACACACAAACCAGTTTTCCATGTTAACTGTACGTATCAGAGATGGGCGATAGTAAGATATTACTTACGCAGACAACTACAATTTAGCAATCATATTCTGAATTACCATGTTACATGTACCGCTTTTATGAGAGAGCTTTGTCAGAACCTTACCACGGAATTTAACTATTTTCTTCGGGGCAATTAGGCTGGGCTGCTTACCGGCGTAATGGCTATACGATATAGATAGTATTTTGCCTGGGGTACAACATAATAAAGAGCCATTGTAGGGCATTCAGAATTTCACCACCGCATACGACATATCTAAGGCTGTCAATACTAAATATAACATTGAAACCATTGTTAATCCATTCCAGGAATGACTTCCAAAATAACAAAGTCAAACATGGCATGGACATTCAAACAATTGGCATGCTTTATACTATCCTCTTCATCACAAAACATCCTCTTCATTACAAAACAGACATTGAGGAGGGAGGGAATTTGGCTTAATGTCACACTCAAGTTTGTTTCACTCATATGGTGACAGTCAGTTTGGTTGGTGGAGGAAGCCGAAGTACCCGGAGAGAACCACCGCCCTTCGGCAAGTAACTGACAAACTTTCACACATGGACCAGCTTAGCTAAATAATATATAGCCCTCAAGAGTATGAGGGCTATAGGTCGGCACCAGTCACCTCCAGCGAGGGTTTTAGATAATTTTATTACGAATCACACACCCCTGAAACTGCCGTACATCTAATCTCTATCCCCTCCTGCGCACTATTTCAAAATCTTGCACACTATTGTGAAATAGTAACGAATATATCGCCGTCTGAATTTTCCAGTCGACTTCCACTTTAAACGCGCCATGTTAACCATATACAGTGACGTCACCAACATGGCGGACAGAGAGTTGAAGTTTTCGACTGGAAAATTCAGACGGCGATATATGCGTCACTATTTCACAATAGTGCGCAAGATTTTAAAATAGTGCGCAGGAGGGCACAACGATGTAGGGCAGTTTCAGCGGTGTGTGATTCGTAATAAAATTATCTAAAACCCTCGCTGGAGGTGACTGGGGCCGACCTGTAGCCCTCATACTCTTGAGGGCTATATATTATTTAGCTAGGACCAGCTGGGCTCGAACCCGTGCCGCAGACATTGAGGAGACGGTTTCACCTTTATGCGAAATAAGTACTTATTACATGGATATGTAATGAAATATGTTGGCAATCTAGCCCCAGAACTCACTTTAGCTGCGAAAACTGACCGCCAATACGGAAATAGCCGAACTATAGATCGACTAAAGAAAATTGACTGTGGTAAGGGAGATAACCTACCCAGTGTATAGATGGCGCCCTCATTATGACATCCGGGTATTTTTTTATGCGTTGTTGCTGTGCGCGGCGACCTGTCCAACCACAAGGGTCATCTTTTCGCGGTAAGATTGTAAGACAATATGTGTTTCATAAGCGGTATGAAAAACCTGTAATTTATCAGATTTCTCGAGCCTGTTCTCCGCCGGATGAAGACTGCATGAACAGTATATACGGTAAAGTACCGAATATCGCTCCGCGATGATGGCAACACGATTCGCCAGCGAAGTGTACGCAAATGTGTGCGCGGTTGCTAGCCCGAAAACACAGGTAGCAGTCCTTGTATATCGGAGGACAAATATTGCGAGATGTATATATGGGGTGACACTGGCCATATTGGGTCTAAGTATAAGGACAGGCTGGAAACCAATGTTGATGCTGTCGAAAACTAAAACTTCATTTTGGGGGAAAAAATCGTACCAAATTGGCAAAACTGTTCTCAGTTACCTTTATTAACAGTTACTAAAGCTATTGATATCTACTTGAGTAGTGATAATCCAATACTTTTTCCCCTAATTCCATTTAAAACAGGAATTTATCCACTTTTCCACCGTGTCGCTTTCATCGACTACACGGAGACTGTATCCAAGTACGCGCGCGAGAGAAATAGTCTCGAACCAAGTGCTCAACTGTAAGCAAGGGAAATAACTTCTTCGTTGCATTTCGACGACAGCGCACCAAGTCTGGTAAGAAAGGAGGCGACTTGTTTATTGATCTCTTACGTATTTGTTTTCATTAAACGCATTTATCATAGTATATGCAACACAAATGAAAGCAATACACAAAGAGATAAAAAAAACTAGTTGTCTCATGTCTTCCCCGCGTCCGATGTATCCCGCCATTATGTCAGCATCTTGCCCCCTCTAATACTGAAGAGCTCCATATCACTCGGTTCGAGAGTATCAGATGCGATGACGGCGGCCATGTTTGTAGTCGATGAAAACGACGACGTTCTATTTGGCGTTCTACGTGGATTTATTAAAAAACTATGAGAACTCAGACATAAAGGTACACACCATTTCATTTACTGGCAAGTAAAGCATAATTGTGCCAAAAATTTCAGCGCAAATCTCCAAATTATGAGCGATTGAGCCTAAAAGGTTTTTGCGGAAAAATTCGGTTTCCCACCTGGTCTTATCATTAAGAGAGCTCTCGAACCCCCCCAAACATTTTCCTCTCCTCTCCCCCAACCCACCAAGGACTGCTGCCTGTGCGCTAAGGAGTCTATTTTTCTGTGGGGGTTGTTGTTGCTGACCCACAGCCAGAGTTTCTGGGTTACGCGGTTGCTAGTTCAACAAGCTGAACCCTGCTGACATTTAATTTTGTGATGCGTTGTCAATATCACAAAATTAAATGTCAGCAGGGTTCAGCTTGTTGAACTACGCGGTTGCATGATTTGGGGAGTAATTTTCGGTTCAAGATCAGTCTCAGGGGAACAAATTAAGTGGTTATCTCTACTGTATTAGCACTAGAAACCTTTTACAAAAGCAACAACAACGACAACAACGTACGTAAGTCGTATTAGTAAGTTGTGTACTACTCTATCAACAACAACGACACCGTTTTACGGTACGCAGAAACTTTATAGGCCTACATGTAGGCTACGCCGTTACTTTGTCACTCCATTATCCCTGATCTGCCCCCCTCCCACACCTTCTTTGCATATGTACTACCCCCCCCCCAGCTAAATAATATATAGCCCTCAAGAGTATGAAACTGTAGGTTTTTGCCATCCTGCCACAAACCGCTTAAACACAACCTAAAATTTTGATTCCATGTCCATATAGTTACATGGAATTGCCCACATTAATTATAGAAAACAAGCTGAGTAGCTAGCAGGTCCTCCGCCAAGTAGCCTGTTTGAGAGCATACAGCATATACGCTTCCAATATCTCCTTAAATATAACTTGGAAAGTTGATATGTGTATGTGGAAAGAGACGTTCATCTGGAATTGTTGAGACATGATTTGAGGAGGTTTGGGAAGCAGTAATGGGTAGTGGAACACTGGAATGTAAGTCTGTAGTTGTATATGGATTTGTGGATTGTGAGGTTTATAAATCGATGAGTGGAATAGATCAAGATATTGCGTTCACAACACAGATGGGTACAATATGGGTGACTGAAATCCAAGATGGTCAATGGCAGCCATCTTGGATTACATACTCAATGAAAATCAATACCAATCGCTGTCTAACTGATGTGAAGCACTGTCTCGAGTTTGAAGTTGATTGGTCAAATTGTTGTCAAGATATCACGTTCACAAGATCCGAGACGGATGGAATCCAATATCGTCAATGGCAGCCATCTTGGATTATGTACCTCAGTGGAAATCAATATCAATGGCCGTCTAATTGATGTGAAGCACATTCTCGAGTTTGAAGTTGATTGGTCGAACTGTTCTCGAGATATCGCGTTCACAGGATGTGGGATGGACAGAATCCAATATGGTCAATGGCAGCCATCTTGGATTATGTACTTCAGTGAAAACCAATACCAATGGCCGTCTAACTGATGTGAAAAACCTTCCCAAGTTTGAAGTCGATCGGTTGATTTGTTTTTGAGATATCGTGTTAACAAGATGTGGAACTGAGTGAAACCAATATGGTCCATGGCAGCCATCTTGGATTAAGTATCTCAGTGAAAATCAAAACCAATGGCCGTTTAACTGATGCGAAGCACATTCTCAAGTCTGAAGTGGATTGGTCAAACTGTTGTCGAGATACCGCGTTCACAAGATGTGGGATGGACAGAATCCAATATGGTCAATGGTAGCCATCTTGGATTACGTACCTCAGTGAAAATTAATACCAATGGCCGTCTAACTGATGTGAAGAACCTTACCAAGTTTGAAGTCGATTGGTTGAATTGTTCTCGAGATATCGCGTTCACAAGATCTGGGACGGATGGAATCCAATATGGTCAATGGCAGCCATCTTGGATTACGTACCTCAGTAAAAATCAATACCAATGGCCGTCTGACTGATGTGAAGAACCTTCCCAAGCTTGAAGTTGATTGGTGGAATTGTTCTTGAGATATCGCGTTCACAAAGATGTGGGACGAACAGAATCCAATATGGTCGATGGCGGCCATCTTGGATTACGTACTTCAGTGAAAATCAATACCAATGGCCGTCTAACTGATGTGAAGCACCTTCTCAAGTTTGAAGTCGACTGGTCGAATTGTTCTTGAGATATCGCGTTCACAAGATGTGGGACGGACAGAATCCAATATGGTCGATGGCGGCCATCTTGGATTACGTACCACAGTGAAAATCAATACCAATGGCCGTCTAACAACCTTCCCAAGTTTGAAGTCGATTAGTTGAATTGTTCTCGAGATATCGCGTTCACAAGATCTGGGACGGATGGAATCCAATATGGTCAATGGCAGCCATCTTGGATTACGTACCTCGGTGAAAATCAATACCAATGGCCGTCTGACTGATGTGAAGAACCTTCCCAAGCTTGAAGTTGATTGGTGGAATTGTTCTTGAGACATCGCGTTCACAAGATGTGGGATGAACAGAATCCAATATGGTCGATGGCGGCATCTTGGATTACGCACTTCAGTGAAAATCAATACCAATGGCCGTCTAACAGATGTGAAGCACCTTCTCAAGTTTGAAGTCGATTGGTCGAATTGTTCTTGAGATATCGCATTCACAAGATGTGGGACGGACAGAATCCAATATGGTCGATGGCGGCCATCTTGGATTACGTACCACAGTGAAAATCAATACCAATGGCCGGCTAACTGATGTGAAGCACCTTCTCAAGTTAGAAGTCGATTGGTCGAATTATTCTCAAGATATCGCGTTCACAAGATGTGGGACGGACGGACGGACGGAAGGACGGACGGAGGGACGGACGGACGGAAGGACGGACGGAGGGACGGACGGAAGGACGGACGGCTAGCATTTCCAAGTCCTCCCACCACTTCGTGGCGGAGGACAAAAATTGCAGCTTATAAAACTTAGTCTGACATGCAGCTGATACAAGATATTTTATAATACTCATTTCTATTGAATGTATTTCTGTGAATGAATTCAACAGACATCAATGTTATAAAATATCTTGTATGGGCTGCATATCAGACTAATAAAACTTCCTAACACCTAACATATGTTGGAGAATTCTCAAGATTCTATGTTTACTCAAATTCCCTATAAACATTACAAAGACCTTTTGCAGCAATAAGATGAAAACACCTTGCCTCGAAAAACCATATCCAAGCCAATATGTAAATATTCTTTCAAAGTTTATGGAATTAATGGGATAGACTGAAAAACTGATATCATAGTACCTGTGAATGTCTGTCCCCTGTAGAACCTAAGTCCAGATTTGTATCCACATTATTCCCAGTTCCGAAGAAGAGACTGCAGAAATTACACGTCGAGTCAACACAGCCAGAAAAAAGGTGATGACCCTTTAATGGTGATCAGTCCTGGTTATCACCTTACAAAGGGGATGAGTTAGACCCATATGATCTCTTTTAATGGTGATGGATATCACCTTTTAAGGGTGATGATTTTGCCCCAATTAAAAGGTGATGACCTAAATTTACAATCATCGCTCATCACTCTTCAGAGTTGATGGCCAATATTTTTAAAGGTAATCATAAAAAGGTGATAGTTATCACCTTTTCTTGGCTGTGTATATTGTCCATGACAACCTGACATTCATTTACATCCCAAGACCATGTTCCCTAAATAGACAGCACTTGGGTACATTGCTCTGGTTTACCATGTCTATTGGACTTTCATACATCCAGTGCTATGCACATTTAACTAAATAATGTGTTTTGGAGAATGCAAATCCACGTATTCTCAAACTATTATCCATTAAATTTTGATATTAATATTTCTCTAGTATTTGGAGCTCCCTGTTGTATCTTTGTTAAATTTGGTCATATTTTGATAGCCTAAGTGGATGCCATCACAAAGGGGTAATTTCTGTAGCAGTCAACATTAGCAGCGCAAAATTGAGAAAGAAAAACATCAAAATTCTGTCTGTTGGGTATTGTTCCTCTAATGCTTATTTATTCGATTTTCAATTTGACAGCGAGAAAAATGTAAATACAACTGAGAATGATTGACAGTTAAATTTGAGGATAGCTCCTCCTCTGCGTTCAAGAAAGTCACCATTTTAAAGGCCAAGCGATTACAGCCAACCAGTACAGTTTGTTGTGCGTCCACTCACAAGTTTACAGTCTTTTGTTAGGCAAATCCTTAAAACACTACAAAGGCAACCGGCCAAAAGACAAAGGGACAACGAAGCCCAACCAGAAGTTTTCTCGGCTTAATTGAATTAAGACCAATACAGATGAGACAATTAATGTTTAGCACACCTGTCAATTCCAATCGTTCTAAACATGCTGTATGGCCATACCGGTAAAAATTGTTAGCCTTTGGCGTCAATGTGTGACACATATGACCTATATTTCTCTTTGCTACATCGTAATAAAGGGTTAATTACAAGTTTAACGTCTGTCCAATGGAACTTTTGGGACATGTTTCAATTTTTGCGGTCTGCATTAGTAAAGAATGTACTACATTAGTCAATATTTCGTTAAAAATGTAATGCTTATTTCAGTGTGAATGAAGGGCTGATGTCTGATATAAGGCCTTTGTTCCGTCATCCATCCTTGCAACCTCGACTTGACAAGCATATCCTTCCATTTATAGCAGTAATACTACAATATATTTGCACAAAATGTCACGTCCATGTCGAAGTTGTATATGACAAAAAACTGCTATAATTAAAACCTTGCAAACCGGCCAAACACCAAAGATATGATGGATAATTCCCAAAATTCAAAAAATCTGTTTTCTTCAATTCTCCTTAGACATTACAAATATAACAGCATTTTGCACTCTTGATAATAAAAACACATAAGCTGTTAAAATATAACTGCCCAGTCTTTGTGCTCATGGTGCTTGTGGTTGAAAAAGTATAATGTTCAACAACAGACAGGATTGCAAGATCTTGCAGGCTAGCTAAAGTATACACCCAAGTTCATATGCAAATATTCTTCCAAAGCTGAAGAAAACTGGGAAACACTGGAGGAATCAATACACTGGGCTTGTAAATGAAGGTCACCTGTAGAATCCAGATCTCAATTTTTATGCAAACACTTAAAGCCCCAAACAAAACTTTCTCCCAGTAACGCTTGTCAGAGGTAACCTGCCACTCATTTACATTTCAAAGTCATCTTTCCTGACCAGGCTCCAGGCACTGGCTTGATGCAATGACTTTGGTTTAAATGCATATCTGAGATGTTTAATGAATATTCAACCCCAAAATACTTTGGGAGAAATCAGAAACACATTTTCAAAATATTTTCCTTTTTTACGATAATTTGATTAAATAATATTAAATAATTTGATTAGCTATAATATATATAAAAATGTGTTGCTTTTTT
>JAVTVY010052382.1:0-26905 GCA_036873755.1 Hanleya hanleyi
TCTTTCAGATTTGAGAAGTTTTTATGTGAGGAAACCTGGTCTACTTAAATAGGCACCTCAACACTGTCTTTCAGTAGTGGTAAATACATGCATTTGTATTGTAGTGGTAGAGAGTAGCATTTGTTTCAGAGTCCCTAGTTGAAGATAATGATTCAACTCAACAGCTCACGATGATAGAATTCTAGACGAGAATTGGCGTGATGCACAAGAAGTTTTTTTAAAAATATTTTTATACTGCATTCTGAGTCCATAATTGTTTAACACAAATTTCCTTTTTGTATCTCCACCAAGCCCCTTGTTACATCTGTATGCAATTTGCCACCCTAATTTCCTTGAAAATAAACAACCACCCACACCATACAGGATTAAAGGTGAAATGCCAAGATTTTGATATTTTCTTTTTTTATCTTCTTCATGTGTTAATTAATGATAGAATCAACCTATCTACTTTGTTTGTTGTTAATTAATCTGTCATGCAGCTTTAGCGAAATGCTCCAAAGTTGGTATCCTAAGCCCGGCCTATTATGAAATGAAATCCACATGACTTATCTGCCCTTGTTTGAACCTAGTTAGTGACATTATGCCAGACCACCCGATATGTACCATTCAGTCTTTGGGCAGCTGGGCAGATACGATGTGTCAGAATCAAGGAAATATAAATAATGACAGTTTGAAAATCTGAATTCTGCTGGGCATGGAGTATGAACTATATAAAAGCTTCCAGCAGACAAAATACTTCAAATCAAAATCAAACAAAGTACTTGTAGATAGAACAATATTTCTATCATTATTCAACCTATATAAAATTAAAGAGGAGAACCTAAAATCCTTCGCGTTAATCATCTTTAACTCTATAATCAGCGCCTAACAAAACATACCAGGCTCCATTGAATTAATCAAATAGCGCAAAAATAATTGAAAGGCACGCACACTTTTTTAACTCCCCTACTATAAAAAGTACTGTCACAACTACTGCTGAAAAATTGCACTGAGAGAATAAGTTACGGCATCGAAGCAGCGTTAAATATTCCTCTGGACATTTTCCATATTTCCCTTGCCATGTTTTCTTGAAGGCCCTCATTCAGACTCCAGAATCAATCACTTCAGCTTCATTTAATCGCCAGACAGCCGGTCGAAAAATGGTCATTTTTCGCAGAACTGCACAACCAGCTATGCGAGGGAGCACTGGCTGGCTCCTGATCATTAATTCAATAGGCAGGGAATTCTGTACATCATCGAAGAACAGCTCTGAAGTTAGCCTCGCAGTAAATGCTAGTGATGCTGGTGAATTTGCGTATACTTGCATATATACGAGTAACAATGCAAGCAGCCATGGACCTGCCATCATAGACAGCCATTGTCCATACTGATTAACAAAAGTCCATAAGACTGTGTCCATAAAAATAATATAATCCATGTGTGTGTTGCAGTTCACATAATAAAACTGCTCACTAGGACTGAGGCAGTGCCTGATGCAGGCTGATTTTGAACTCATCAAATGGGTTTGGGGACATGAAGTTTGAGCACCCAAACTAAAAAGGAAATGCTAAAACACAAAATTAAACAAATTCGAACTGACAGTTCTAAGAGGAATGGTCTAGTATAAAATAATGCTCTCCTGGGTTTAGTCATTATGAAAAATACTACATGTATATGATCCCAGGTTTAAGTAAACAATTATTCCATGTATTTCAAATAGCTGGTATCAGAATCACATAAAAGTGACTTCAAATGTGAGACGTGTTTGGATTTTGTTGTTCGCATTTTCATTTGGCCATTTAAAAACATGATGGCACAAGTAAATCTGGAGGCTTAAATTTAAATGTGAGACTTTGCCAGATCTGTTGGCTCATCTTTCAGTAATGTTCAGTAGTTTCACTATACTGATCATGCTGATAACCAGGATAACATTCTGGTTACAGAATCTGCACTGACATCTGTCCAACCCTGTGACATCTGTCCAACTCAAGACTTATAGATTCATTAAATACCATGTATGGATAAACCTGCCCTCATAGATATGAACAAATAAATAAATAAAAAGTTGTTCTTTCACCTGACCATCCCTAGATTTATTGTGGCAACCCTACTGAGCAAGTTCCTACATTCAAGAAAAAAAATACACAAATGCACAAATACTAATATGTAACAAAAGACCTCCAGTTTTCATCACAGATGACTGAATGCACACAACGACTGAGGGATGAAAACAAGGTTTAGTGACCAACAATTGCTGAGGAGCATGATGTAAGCTCTCAGAATGTATAGGGTTTGGGGTTGGGCAAGGCTTAATTTAGGAGATCGGAAGTGTGGGTATGCTCTCAATAGTGGATGGGTAAAATAAGTGTAGCATGAGGTAAGCTCTCAGAATATTTAAGGGTTTGAGGTTGGGCAAGGCTTAATTTCGGAGATTGAGAGTGTGGGTATGCTCTCAAGAGTAGTGGATAGGTAAAATAAGTCTAGCATGATGTAAGCTCTCAGAATGTATAGGGTTTGGGGTTGGGCAAGGATTAATTTTGGAGATCTAGAGTGTGGATATGCTCTCAAGAGTAGTGGATGGGTAAAATCAGTGTAGCATGATGTAAGCTCCCAAAATGTATAGGGTTTGGGGTTGGGTATAAGGCTCGATTTCGGAGATCGCGAGTGTGGGTACATGCTATCAAGGGACTAGAGGATGGGTAAAATAAGTGTAGCATGATGTAAGCTCTCGGAATATATGAGGGTTTGGTGTAGGGCAAGGCTAAATTCAGGAGATGGAGGTTAGGGCTCAGAGCCCCAGAGGTGGGGAGAAACTCCCGAGGATAGTGGATGGGTATAATAAGTGCAGCATGATGTAAGCTCTCGGAATCTATAAGGGGCAGGTCAGCCAACCAGCCAGACATCATCAATCTATAGAAAAGATTACATCTGTCCAAAAATATAAAGTCAGTTACCTACCCCAATTTTGTTCACATTATAAACAGAACCAAACATCTCTTTTTATTTGGCCTAGACAACTGGCAGAACAGTCAATAGACGATGGCAGCTAAGTTAATAATACCTACAAGGTATTTAATCGAGATCTTATCGCAGGGGTCCATGTCATGTTGTACAGCTCAGGCCATGATCTTATTCGCATCTAAGTGACTCAGAATGAATATCCGATCAGCAGAGTTGATCTAATCAAGGAAACAAGCTTGTTACCCTTTGTCCCTTGTTGCAAGTTGTCCGTTATTATTGAGGGTGCCTGACCCCAAACTGACACTTGATTGGATCAATTGGAATACACTATCCGACCATACAAGATAGACAATCGGTGTTTGGAACGAGTTCGATCAGAAGAAAGACTGTACGGTCGGATCACGAAGATCATATGCGCTATGACAGCTATGATATCGGTAAAGCTTATTACTTCCCCTGTCTGGGTATATATACAGTTATGAGAGATCATTTACTATATCTTGACTGATGCCTGTCAAACTGGTATAACAGGGGCATTTCTGATTTCCCCTCATGCACTCAGGCGTTCCCGTCAGGAGGAATAAATAAGCCAGCTCGCTCCTACGATTCACCACCATCATTTATCATTATTGAATCGGTGAGACAAACAAACAAAAACTCAAACAGGGTCAGCCCTCGGGAGAATTTGAGATCCTAGTTTTCTGGAATGTTTACTCGAGGCTTTAAGGACTGCAACTGATTTTCATTGACATGAAAATGAATTGCCAACAACTTTTTCCTGCAGATAATAACAAAATTAATGGGGAATTAATAAATCCGTGTAGAGTTTCCTTTGAAGTGTAATTTTTCACTTTATTGTTTACATCTTGAAATCTGTTAAACCTCCTGCAACTGAACTGAACTGACCATGCCATAAAGGATAATTTAATTCAATGACTGAGCCATTTAGGGCTCTCACATGCTGCATAGCCTATACAGTTAGTCTTAATTGTGTTAGGATTGGTGAAGTAAAGTATATGCGATGGTGTTGTGAGGCTAATAGTTCTGGGTGGGGCTCAGTTCTCTGGGGGTACTGGACATGCTGGAGGTGTCCCATAGTGTACAAGGATGGGAGAAGAATATATGAGGTTAGGACATGTATGAGGTGAAGCGGGGCTTAGTTCGGAAGAAAATGGATGGGACTCCGTACCTTTGAGGTGGGGACCCCTCCCCCCGCCCCCAAGAGGTAATGTATGTGTCCCATGAGTGTACAATGATGTAAACTTCCAGAATATGTGATGTTATGGGTTGGAGTGAGGCTTAATTTAAAAGTCTAGGGCTCAGTTCCCTGGGACAGTGGGGACAAACTCCAGGGGTAATGGATTTCTCCTGGTCTATGTGTACATGTAGCAAGCCTAGACAATTTTAACCCACCAGAGGTGCGAAAAAACAACAACTTTAAGCAGCCCAGAGAAAACTTGGGTGAGGCTAAGTTCTGGAGACTGAGGGGAAGGCACGTCAGTTCCTAGGGTGTGGAGATTACATGTACCAACAGAGTAATGGAAGTATCCCATAAGTATATTCAGCATGCCCAGAACAGTTTAGCCCACCCAGAGGGGAAAAAACTTTAACCATCCGAGAGAAAAACATTAACCAGCCCATAGAAAAACTTTAACCAGACAGACATTAGACAAACAGACAAGACACAGATGGAGGTTGCATTACATGGGCTCCCATAGCAAATGCATGTGAGCCGAAAATGGACTGAACATGACATTTGCAATGATGCCATATTTGCAATGTCCCATTAAACCAGTTTCCTGCTTCGCCCCCTACTTGACCAGTCCAAAAGAATCGACAAGAAACCAGTAGTCAAAGATATTAACCTGCGTATTCCTTGATACTGACCAATGGATAGGTCTATCTCTTTCTGGAACAGATCTCAGCCTAAACCAGATTTGATGAATGGGAATCAGCGAACTGGACCTCAGTGGTCAATGGTAACTTGTCTCTGATACTGACCACGCGGACCGGCTAGAGTCCAAACTGGCCATTGGTCATCCGTGAAGATAACCAGAAGAAAGTCCTCCCGGTACATCAGTACTTTGTACTTCTATACCCTCAAGCTCGGATCCCAAACTTCCTTTATAGTCATATAAACAAACATTGATCAGACCTGGGATAAAATATGATGGAGGGATAAGTAGCCCCTTATATATATATCTTTATTTTATGAGGGTAACTCTGTCAGTTGCAAAAACTGTTCTTCCCGGAGGCCCTCCAAAAAAAATAAAAAAATACAAGTATGTACAACATATACAATCACGAAACACTGCAGAGTATATTACATGAAAATGTCTTGACATAAAAATAGTACATAATATTATGCGCTAGAGCATAGGGATTTTAGAAGTCTGGACTTGAAGGCATTGAGAGATGGGGCTTCTTTGAGGTTATTGTCAAGGGAATTCCACAGCATTGCTCCAGAAAAACTCAGGCTTTGTTTCAGATAGTTTGTTCTGGGTTTTGGAAGATACAGTTTGTTGTTTTCAGTTGATCTTAAGAGTGTGTGCAGTAATTTCATTAACATATTTAAAGAGAGTTGAGGTAAGGGGGACATAAGTGGTTCATGACTTTGAACATAAAAATAGCCTTCTGATATGTTATCCGTTCTTGTATGGTTAGCCATCCGAGTTCTTTAAAAAGTGTTTTTGTTGGGGTTGAGTAATCTGCATTTAAAATGATTCTGGCTGCTCTTTTTTGAAGATTATAAATTCTGTCAGTCTGTGTAGTGGATGCATTGCCCCAAATTGTGAGGCAATAGTCTATGTGTGGGAGAATGTACGCATTGTAGTAGCTGATTTTTGCTTCTTTGTTAAGTAGGTGTCTGTGTCTATATAGTACATGTATTCCTATTTTGGAAGAAAGTTTTTGACAAACATAATCAGTATGATCATTCCAGCTCAAGCTATGATCAACAGTAAGGCCCAATATTTTGTCTTTTGTGACATTCTCAAGCTCATTGCCATCAAGGGTGATCTTTAAATTAAGATCACACCTTTTTGATTTTTGTTTTGTTGTGAGGATCATAATAAATAGTGGACTTTGAAAAGTGAATAAACAGTTTGTTTTCCTGACACCATCTCACAATGACTTCAGTGTCCAGACTCATAGCATCTTCCAGTTCTTTCAAGCTTCGTGCATTGTGGTATATAGTGGTATCGTCAGCATATAGATCTATAACACTAGTCAGATCACATAATAGCAAGTCATTAACATAAATAATGAATAACAGAGGTCCAAGGATAGACCCCTGGAGAACACCAGCATGAATAAGGAGAAGATCAGACGTGATTTTCGACTGAAACAAATTGTTTTCTGTTTTGTAGGTAAGATTCCATCCAGTTCAAAGAGTTGTACACCTTGGTAGAGAGTTTGTAGAGTTTGAGTTTTTGTTGTATAATAGTATGATTTACAGTATCGAAAGCTTTTCTGAAATCTAACTTAACACATCCAACAAGATTCCCTTTGTCTATGGAAGATAGCCAGGATTCAATCATTTTTGTTAAAGCACTCTGGCATGAGTGTTGTGCACGGAATGCAGATTGGTTTTCACAAAGCAGCTTGTACTTGGAGAGGTATGCGGAAAGGTGGTCGTGGACATGTCGTTCTATTATTTTTGATAAGCAGCAAAGAATTGAAATTGGCCTGTAATTTTCACACAGTTCGCATTCACCGGATTTAAAGATGGGAATAACTTTACCTAGTTTACCTTGTTACAAAGATATATGTCTGAGGATCATAAATGTGAAATGTCCCAAGGATAGGTCACTTCAGTACTATCCCCTTGCATATTCAATGCTATAAAATGTACTCGCTATTGTTCAATGCTAGCAAATATAGTCACTTGTAACTCATCCAACTTGTGTCATATAATGACGCATTTGTTATTATAACATCACCAAAAGTGTCAGTAAGATAAATATCAGTATGATGTGTCACATGTAAGTTTTCTTCACGTTTTTCTGTTGATCATATAACACCTATGTTTTTCATCCAATTTTTCTGAATTTTTGAAACAGCAATATAATACCCCTTTCGAACCCTTCAAGAGTGTTCATTTTGAAATTATTGATGCATACAATACATGAACTGTTCATGTGGAGTATAAAAATAAATTCTGTGATGAAATTGAAAAAAAAAATGATGCAATTAACTTAAAAGTTGTTGAATGGTAGATTGCAAGTTTGAATGTGTTAGAGATAAAACCTAATAAAAAGAAATTATTTCTGAAAAAAAAAATATATATATATTTAATCAAGAATCAAGAAAGAGAAACCAAATATCAGAAAACGATTTTTGAAACATATAGCAATCATTTATAAGTTGATCGATTTAAGCAAAAGCAAAAGCAATATCTAAAGATGTGTCGAAAACTCTTGGAACTAAGGACCTTGAGTCCTTAAAGTGTAACTGGAGTGAGTAGGATTTAACGTCGTTTTCAACAGTGTTTCAGTCATATCACGACGGTGCCTACATGTGCCAGAACACGAGAGTGTCCACAGTTCCTATTATTCTGGACACTGATCAGCCCAGTCAGTACAGCACCCGGTCACCCATCCAAGTAAAGTGTAACTGTTGTACTTTTGCAAGTTATACGTCATATCCAAGATATTCAAGATTATAGAATTTATATATCCTGTTTCTTGTTTTACGACTTTAATTTTAACAACTTCAATGTTATTAATGTCGGAACTTGTGACTGTGATGGAATGATAAACCACTTCACAACGCAACATTGTTCCAAAACTGTTCCATTCTCTGTATTGCCGCGACGTTCCGCAGACGGGTGCAGAATGCTCGAAGTATGACATAGTTAACATCATCTCTGACATCAAAAGTGGGTGAGTGAGTGTCAGTGAATATGATTTAACGTCGCTTTCAACACTATTTCAGTCATACATGTATCACGACGTTGGTTCTTATTCTTTTCCTTTTCACACCCGGGATGCCCACGGGTGCCCCAATTAGTCGCCTCTTACGACAAGCTCTCTGAGGAGCTGAGACCTATTCTTACCATGACCTGGAGTGTGCACAACGACACCCCAGATCAATCCCCGGGAGCCTCACGGGGCAAAGGGGCAGAGCAGATTCCTCAACCACTATAGAAAGCTGCTTTTGAATCCTCTGAGACAGAATACAGGTGAACTGTTGGTTGAAAACTTTACTACGTTTTTTTATTTACATCGTTATCTTGAATATGACATACACTTACACAAGTGCCACAGTTACAATTTAATTCTGATGCCACATCATGGTGCCTTTAATAAATTGTCTGACAAGAAACTGTCTGGACGTCATCTTGGATGCACGGTGTTAAGGGTCTCAGGTCTATGGTGTTGATGTCTTTGAGTTTTCTTCTACTGGGTCGCCACACATCTTTTAGAAATTATGTGCCACTTGCGTCTATAGTGAGTACTTAAAATCTGTAAAATTTCCTATGACCACATGCATAGGTGATGTTTGCACCTCCAAGGCCTAGTCATTCTCGACGTATCATCGTAACCAGGAAACAGAGCAGGATGGATGCCACATATGTACACGACTGTACATGACATATGGACGTACATGATAACGCCAGTATACCAAGGTCACTTACTGAAGCTACAAATGAATTTCCAGCAAAGCCATCATCCATCATCATTTACGAGTGTTTTATGTAGTTTGAACAATATTTACAAAGAAATAAATTTCATACAATGAACAGCTAATTTTTTCCGCCAGCAAAAATAAATTCCTTATGTTTTATTGTTTGCATGGAAATAACCTGCAGTAAATCGGTAAAGATAATTTTGTTTTCAAAAGTCTGTCTATAATATCGAGTGTGTAATAACAAATTGCTGATACATTTCTTATAGTCCTACAACGCTCATCTGTGGGACAAAAATTATATGGCCAGACAGACGCCAATAAGGACAAATACTGCCATTCTCGCCACAAAAACCACTTAGATGGGAAATCTTAGTCCGAAGCTCACAAGCGAAAAATTTAACTGAATAATATAAAACGGCGAAGACCCATTAGAATTAATCTGAATGATTGCGCGCGGAGAATTTCTGGAGGGACAGAACTTTCCAAAATTAGCGAGTTCATTATCAAGCATATTGGGAGTCTAATTTCCATCCGTTCCCCAACAGAATAACCTTAATTCTGTAACCCCTGACACCAAGATTCTTTATCATAGAGTGATCGCAAGTGGGGTATGGCAATCAACACGTAGCAACGAAAAACTCCCGTCTACGAGTGGACTGGTGCATCTCTCCTTCCAATAATACAACTTGATTGATATTTTTATTCCGGCGTACATCGTAAGAAAAACACAGACGCCTTTTCTATTGAAACTTCCATTGACGCAAACCAAAGTCCAGAGTGAATATATAAACCGAGGGTAAAACTGGACAGGTCACAAAGTGAACCCGATTGGCTAAAATGATACTGACCACGCATCTGTCCAGGATCGCATTGAATCTGTATTTACCGCATGGACGGACATAAGTATATGCTCGAAGATAGAGCTCGTGAAAGGAGAAAGCCGGGGAGATTAATTCATAGCACCATTTGTTGTTCATAACCGTCTCCCATTCCGTTTATCATCGAATGAATATGGGCTTGTCTAACCGGGCGGAAAAATCAATCGCCGGCCCGAGTATTGAACGGTGGGCAGTGACAGGCTGGCATCGCGCGGAGAGTTAGAAAGTATCTAAGCTTAGCTAACTCAAAATATACCAAAGCCTTTGAGAGGGAACACAATTCTTCCAGAAGGGGTATTAGATGTAAAAGTGTAAAGTGCCTTACTTAACTTGGACAATCACGCACAGAAGTTTACATCGTTGACAGAGGATTACGTTGATTTTTACCCGTTGTATCATTCTATGATTGACAATTGCTTCCGATAAGGTTTTCATACGGGATTCTACAGAAAGGACGTGGTTTCTGTTTCACTGAGTTAAAACACATTCATACAGGATTTACAGATGATGATCATGTAAAGTGTTTCTGAATTTAATTCTGTTCGAACTTTCACATTATACAGCGGTGGGTTTTAACCAAACCAAATTCCAATAGAGATTCGTTTTCCATGCAAAAGGTAAGATGGGAATTCTTGCTATATGTGGTCGTACACAACAGAAAAAGAATCTACGTTGATCCCTCTAATAATTCAATCATAGGAAGTGAAATTTCCCACCATAAAATCTGGGGTGAACAAATTTATTAGAACAAGAATTTTACAAAATGGTCCAAAATCATGCAGAGAATCCATTATTTCTCCGTTATTTCAATGGTTTCAGAGAGTGATCAGATTTATTAGAACAGCCAATTGAAATTTGTCTCTAGAATTGGGGGTGATTGAATTTTGATAGGGTGATTGAATTATTAGAGGGATTACCATATGCAGGAGGTAAAAGATGGTTACTCTTCTTAAACAATATTATATGACAGGCCTTGCCTTTGAAAATGATAGGAGGGTCATACATAAACTGATCTCCTGGAGGGATTTTGGAGAGTGAAATGTCAATTTGCGAGAGTGAATGTAAACTAAGGCAGTAATTTTAATAACTGAGGAGAGTGATTTTTAGCTCTCCTGAAGCCACAATTAGTGTTATCACTCTCATTAAATGACTTAAGGCTGGATATTACATTTCACGTCTGGAGAAAAAGTTCCACGTGAATTGGGAAGATACATGGTTCAGCGTTGTAAACTAGGGCAAATAAATCTTATCCTGGTTAACAAAGTGCCAAAGTCTGATGTAAAGTCTTGTTACATTTGAGTGTGGCCATGTACATGTATTCGCTCAAGTTTGGATGTATTGTTTTTTCACAAAAAATGTCAAACTATAAGTAATTAAATTGTGAAAGGATTGCAATACATTCACCTGAGCTCATGGGCCGCCCGCAAGTCTTTCCATATAGTTGTGAATTAAAATTCAGTTTGTTATCAATTAAACCCCTAAAACTTTCACTTCTTGAAAGTGGTTATGGTAACGTTGCTAATATTCAGTACACGTTGTCGGTCATATATATGGGTGGGAATCTAACACAACATATGGTAGATTCTCTAATAATTCATGAAACTTCAAACTTCAAAAATATGCCAATTCTAGGAAAATGGACAGGTTTGAATTATCTGTGGTGGCATTACTTAACTATTGTCCGACTGCTTCTTTTTCTTGGATCATATATAGATTGCATTTTCCATAGCTATTTTCTCTCTTTGAAGAGCAGGAGTTTAAAGAGCAATGTACATGTATTCATATTATGCAAGTTCAGTATTATAACACTACATGTATTTATGAGAAACATTCAATCTCTCTAACTTACTACCTTGCTATCATTATAAATTTTTAGGTGAAGTACTCTGAAGAGAAATTACAATATTGCTTATTTCATATATTGTCCATACTTTATTGACTCCTATCTGTATCGACATAGTTTGACAAATAACATCTTGTAATAGATACAAGTAATAAGTATCAAATACATTCAACAGTCAGGGGACATCACTTGTACAAGTGATAAAAATAAATCACTCAGCAGTGTTATTTGAGTATTAACTCTGCAAGTGGTAACAAGATTGCCCTCTATTGCCAAGATATGGCAATCTATGTTTTTGTTGTACCAAGAGGGTCTATTGACAGTTTATGACATTTTGATCATCATTTCAAACTTCCACTTACATAACATAGAATAAACATAAATTTAAGGAAGATAGACTGATAGATTTCTACAAAATATTTTCTTTAAGAACGTGTGCAAGGTTTACAAAATGAGTACAGCCAATATAAATAAAACAAAAGTTTTGTTTTATTAATTACTTAAGGAAGTAAAGAATGTCCATTTCTAGGAGCTTATACATCAGGCAGAGAGAAGGTAATAAACGAAAAAGATAGTGCCACGGCACTGCAGCTCATCTGGCTGTAACTGTAGAAAGTAGCTGTGAGAAATTTTCACTAAAGAACTGCAATAGATGAGATTCTAACTTGTGTTGTCCCCCCTAACACTAAATGATCCATGCAGTAATTTCCTGAGATTTCATGATAACAAAGTTTCATGGGAAATTCAAGATGCGGCCATACTGGATTTTCGAAATGGCCAAAAAAGGTATCTTGCACAACTAGGCCCCAAGGGGAACCTGTGTACCAAATTTGAGAGAGATCCATGCAGTACTTCCTAAAAAATCACGATAACTAAGTTTCATAGGGAAATCCAAGATGGCCGCCTGGTGGCCATATTGGATATGGCAGAAAGGATATAGCAGAAAGGGTATCTTGCCCAACTAGACCCCAAGGGGAACATGTGTACCAAATTTGAGAAAGATCCATGCAGTAGTTCCTGAGAAATCACAATAACAATGTTTCATGGGGAAATCCAAGATGGCCACCTGGTGACCATATTGGATTTTCGAATCAAATAACAAAAGGTATCCTGCACAACTAGACCCCAAGGGGAACCTGTGTATTAAATTGGAGAAAGATCAATGCAGTAGTTCCTGAGAAAACGCGATAACAAAGTTTAATGGGAAAATCCGAAATATATTGGATTTTTGAATCAAATAACAAAAGGTACCTTGCACAATTATATCCCAAGGGGAACCTGTGTACCAAATTTGAGAAAGACCCATGCAGTAGTTCCTGAGAAATCGCAATAACACTGTTTCATGGGGAAATCCAAGATGGCTGCCTGGTAGCCATATTGGATTTTTGAATCAGACCACAAAAAGGTATCTTGCACAACTAGACCCCTAGATACCTGTGTCTTGCACAACTAGATCGTGTGTACCAAATTTGAGAAAGATCCATGAAGTAGTTCCTGAAAAATCGCGATAACAATGTTTCATCAGGAAATTAAAGATGGCCGCCTGGTGGCCATATTGGATTTGGAATCAGACCACAAAAGGTATCTTGCACAACTAGACCCCAAGGGGAACCTGTGTACCAAATTTGAGAAAGATCCATGCAGTAGTTCCTGAGAAATTGCGATGCTGTTTCATGGGGAAATCCAAGATGGCCGCCTGGTGGCCACAGTGAATTTTTGAATCAGACCACAAAAGGTATCTTGCACAACTAGACCTTAAGGGGAACCTGTGTACCAAATTTGAGAAAGATCCATGAAGTAGTTCCTGAGAAATTGCGATAAAGTTTCATGGGGAAATCCAAGATGGCCACCTGGTGGCCATATTGGATATTCAAATTGCACTAAAGTACACATGTTGTACAACTAGACCCAAAGGGGAACCAGTGTACCAAATTTCAGAAAGATCCATGAAGTAGTTACCGAAAAATAAAGATGACAAGATTTCACTGGCAAATTCAAGATGGCCACCATGGCAGCCATATTTAAAATCGTATCGACACCGCATGAACAAATTCTGGTGTACTCATTGGGGGGAACATGCATGCCAAGTTTCAGCTTAATTGGCCAAGCGGTTTCAGAGAAGAAGATGTTTACGGACGACGGACAATCAGACCATGACAATGTTAAGCCCATCGGGCCTTCGGCCCAGATGAGCTAACAAAAAATGGTAGGTCACCATACACATTATAAAAATATGGCAGGCATATATATGTGTATGTTAGCACTTGATTGCCATACAGGGAATGAATTATACATTGATTTGTCAGACATGTCTGGCAAAAAATCGGTAGAAACGATTTGTCCTTTGAATGATTGTCCAACACAGTTTATCAGCCCTGAATCGCTAGAAAGTATCAAACCTGCTATGAGATTGCTAAATAAGGGCAATCGCTTCGTTTTTTCTTAAGTTTTATTCGCTGAATTCACATGCAAATGTCAGTGAAAGTAAATTTGCTGTGCTGGATGTTGTTGTTGTTGCAGAATGGGATGTTGAAAGAGTATTTCCTCATGACCTTCAATTTGATTTGTCTGAATTCTTGACGTCATTCTATATTTACCATGTGTCTATGAGCACTTTGTATTTCGGCTGCTTGTCTGTGGTGGACAGGCCTTTGGATGAAATGTGTTGGTCACATGAAATGAGGTACCATGACCGCAGCTGTTCCAGGGAAACCTGTCTTGTCTCGAACACTGACAAAATGGCAGGTCTGTTCAAATATGCCGTCAAAAAAAGTCAGCGGCCAAGGGGAATTAAAAAGATCGGAAAAATACCACCCAATAGTGTAGACAAGGCCCCAGAAGCTCTGCATTTGTCAACAAAAACTAGCATGGCAGTGGCATGAAATTTTAAGGCAGATTAGGATATATTCAATGATCACTTGATTACAGAGAGACGTTATCCTAACAATATGACAAAAGTAAAGTATGATTGCTTGATTGAGAAATTCGTTTGTGACTCACTCGTTCAACAAATGGTTCCATAAATGATAAAAACATCACTTTTTCATACAACAACTGTCCTGGCCCAGATGAAAATGTCAAGCAACATTTTTGATGGGCAGGACAATTGTCCTCCTGATGATTTTGAATATTTCTACCCCTGCCACAACACTGTGTACATAGGGAGAGTGAGTGAGTGAAGAGGATTTAATGCTGCTTTCAACACTATTTCAGTCATATCGTGCCGAACCAACTAAGCACCACCTAAAGTATGTTGCATTCCTGTTGTTTCAGGAAGAAATCTCTGAAGCAGCATGAAACACCAGACACCGTCCATCCACCCTATGAAACACTGAAGACAGCACACAAGACACAGACAGGACACTTGCATGGTGCAATAAAAGACAAGTGATATTATAGTGCCAGACATCACATCATCAAAACCTGTGCCCACCCAACCACCCACGTACATAAGCAGATTTGACATTTTCTTACTTGAAGCTTACTTCCTCAGGTCAAATTTTACCATTTTTGCTATATAATACTATAAACACATGTACATGTAGTTCTTGTTGAATAAGTTAAAAAAACACAGGATAACCATGTTTTTTGTTGTTTTTTTTTAAATAGTAGCGGTATAACAAATGAATTGAGCCCAATTCCAGCCCTTATCTCTTTATTATCAAAACAACAAAACTGAGTGTTCTGGCTCAGAACTGCAGACCAAATCTTATTGATCTGGCTTTCAAACACTTTTCTTGGCTAATATTACTGTGGGTTAATCTTGATATTAGTTCAGACATAACACTATAGGTTTTGTTCTAATATCTGAGTGAGTGAGTGAATAGAATTTAACGTCGCTTTCAACAATATTTCAGCTATATCACGACGAACCAACTAATATCTGAACTTTCAATTGAACCTACTTATTCAGGATGCATGAAACAAGAACTTGGAAAGTTCGCACCACTCAGTAAAAAGTCTGCCACGGAGGAGTGGATCTTCTTTCTTCATTATCAAGTTCAACTTTAGCGTGGCAGATCTGTTTACCCACAGAATCGTCTAGATTTCACATTCGGGGTTTATACAGACCTTCAAGATCAATAGCTTTCTGTCAACTTAACGTATCAAGCGAGAAGAAAGTCCAGTAACCCTTCACTGGGATGCAACTTTCGAATCAAGGGCAATAACCCTGTCCTATTCTCACAATTGGATGTCACAATAAGAGTACATCACGTAATGAAATTCTGACGGTCTCCTCTAAATACTGTATACCAAAGGTCTGAAGAATCCACGTTTTCAGAGGCAAAAAATTCTAAGCACTCGAGCGACCGTCTCATTTATCACTGTGAAATGTGTCGGCTTCCCAGAGGTCAATGTCCGCTCTCGATCTGTACTGACACATCTTGATGATTGCTGACCTGCCTGTGTCACGTAGTTCTTATATTTTATGTTACCAAAACCAACAATCCCGTTATTAATGGAACTTGATTAATCTGGCGAAAACAAAATATCAGAGACTCAGTACTTTAGGTGCCCATTATTGAATTACAATGTGCACAGCATTGTTTACGTCAGAGCCAACACTGGTGCAAAGATATTCGAATACCATGAAATCTGACAAGGGAATTCGCTTTTGCATAAATAAGTTAGCAAATAATACCCTCGTTTCTCATATAGAGTTTAATGTTCAATAACATCAAATTCGTCAACTCGCAGAACCGAGCAAAACATGTTTACAATCGCCGAAGCTGGCGCAATTAATCATGGCGTTGTTTACGCCAAAACGAAAGGGGTTGGTTTAGAGGGAACCAAACTAAAAAGATGACCTGACATGTTATTTACTATTATCTCACCCAGAAATCAGCTTACGATAAATACTTCATCAATTCTCCAATCAAATCCAATTACCCCATATTGAACTTGAACTTTGATCAGTCACTTTAATAAATTTGATCAACAATGCATATATATAGATACAGTCCAGTGTTTGCATCATTTCAATGTCTCGATGCAATTCCTATGATTGTGCTTTACCGTATATAAGGTTCTGTTTCTGTATAATTTCATAAACATCCTGTTCCAATAAATTTGATCACCCCAGTATTATTGGACTGGAAAATGTACTTCCTGTGATTGAATTATTAGAGTTTACCATCTAATATTTGAATCCGCATATTTTGGATTACAGTGTAGCATCAAAGAAATTGGAACTCTTTGGCATGGAGAGATAAATTTAGTCCATATACACTGTCACAAAGGTTTTGTAGGGTCAGAATGTCAGTCAGAGATATCAGAATGTATAGGATCCTGTATTTTTTGGTTTCGATTGAATCAGTGGCAAAAACATGCTGGATTTGGACCAGTGTGCATCTCTCTTCATTTATAAACTTAATTTAGGGAAACACATGAAGCAAATAGCAGGCAATGCAACTACAGTAACACAAAATATAAACACACTGTTAACTGTGTATGCCCAATAATCATTTATTAACATAAATATAAACACACTGTTAACTGTGTATGCCCAATAATCATTTATTAACATAAATGTACTCACTAGATTAGTAATACTAATCATTATAATCAAGAAGTATTATTATCCTGCAATATCTTAAAGGTTATACCAAATGACTCTATACTACTTTGCATTAAAGCATACCCAGTAGTGTTCCAAACAACAAATTAGTATTTTTTTCTCGAATAATGTCGTCGAAGTGGGTTTTAGGACACGAATAGCACACATGTGGGAGAAAACGTATTGGAGCCGTGACCTCTGGTGCATGACGTCACAACCTGATTACGATTGCGCCCTAAACGTCATAGTCTATGACGTCGGGCGTTGTTACGAAAGATTCACCCAACTGTGGGAGTTCTAGCGTGATGTCGCTGACACTTTGACGTCACAACAGGCATTTGAGTGAGATCGTAATCAGGTTGTGACGTCACAGGTCAAGCGGTCACAGCTTTCGCCGTTTTGAAAGGGGCATGAAATTGTCGCACTTTACTGCTGCTATTTCCAACCTTGAGCAGTTTGAAAACATACAAAAATGTAAAACAAGTCTATACAATCATCTCTACAACAATTTAGCACAAAAAAGTAGCAGATTTTGAGACCATTTTGTATAACCTTTAATGAATCTTGATTTGAAGGAATTAACTCTCTTCATGCCCACATGCTTAATGTGCAAATATGAGATTTCGCCACAGCGCTACGAGAGGAGGCTGATTCCATACATCTAAATATAAGCTTACATAGTTGAAAGAAATGTCAATCAAATGTACTGGTACTAAAACTGAACTGAATCTATCTTTTTCCTATGAAAGTTTGAGACATATCAATACAGTTTTTCTGAGTGGTCAGGTAATCATTTCAAGTGGACTAGACAGATAATGACCAAGTTTACATAAAAGATCATCTGATAAAAAATATCAGAAAATACAAAGACCTTGCATACAGCGTTATCAGGCTGCATTCTATTGCCTTGCCTGTCTCATATCAACTTGCGCAATTCTGTCCGTCTTCTCCGGATATTTTTAGGATGATGTCAGTAATTCATACGGAGCGCAGGCTGCCGGTCAAATCCTGAGATGACTGACAAGTATCCACTTGGCTTAATGAGCTATTATACGCTGTCCACGCAACAGCCACTCTTGTGAACGTCTTTTAATATGGAGATGGGTAGAAATATGGTTGGGAACCAATATTATGTCTGTAAGACGATGCCACATTTTCAGACCATGCCGAGTTCATTCACCGCAGTTCTTGATCATATACATTGACAATCTCAGCTCGACAATAATTTAAATTGGCAATCTGACTCTAGCGTTTTAATGGAGGCCACGAAGCCTGATATTTATCCCCATATTTTAGCAAAATCTTGTTTCTGATGAAACTGAACATATGGACTGTACACATTATTTGCATTTGACTGTTTTCACTGTAATTTAACAGATAAATTAGACAATGGTCCATCTTTCCTGTATAGTCATGAAATGAAAGGGAACAATAGACTGTCTGGATACAAAATCAGTAAAAACAGAAGGCTTTTCCGTTAAACAAAGCTTGAATATGTCAAGACTTTCGTGGGTTTTCAATGTACAAAATTTTAGCCCTTTTTAAATAAGTTTCACCAAAGTGTCGTCAGAATAGTCCACTTTGGGTGATTAAGGTTGGAAAAGAGTGAGTGAATACGATTTAATGTTGCCTTCAACACTATTTCAGTCATATCACAACGTTTGATTCCTATTTCTTTTCACACCCGGAAACCACACGGGTGCCCCAGTTAGTCGCCTCTTACAACAAGCTCTCTGAGGGGCTGAGGCCTATTCTTACCATGACCTGGAGTGTGCACAATGACACCCAGGTCAATACCGGGAAGCTCCATGGGGCAGTTGAAAAAGAAGGGATGTTTGCAGGTCTTCAATATCAATTCTACAATAGCTCATCCCTGATAATGTTCCTATTTATCTCATGGTGTATGATGCAGCTGTTTTACCAAATTTAGCCTGGTTGTTATGTTGCCTGACAGTCTGCTGAATGAGCAATTTCATTGACATCTACAGGCATGTTGGAAAAATGTCCCTTGATGACCATACTAAAATATGCTTCATCATTTTCTGCAGAATTATGAGCAGTCTTTTGTTTGCCTAGAGAATTCAACTTGGCAGTTTGCCAGCCCAGAGCATAAAACCTTCCATGCATTTTCCTTGCCATTTAAGTTCTGCCAAATTTCATGTATATATCATATACCAGTACTGGCTATTGATACAATCAAGAATTGTCTCTGAGAGACAGGCGCTGAAATTGATAGCAACTGGACTTCGCTGTTCGACTGCAAGTCTCGGGACGATTAGAAATGCTTCTGAACCACGATCAAAATATCGCAATACTAATTATCTTAGCCAGTTCAAGAAGCTTGCTTGGAACCGACATTCTCCGAAGTAATACGATAATCACTGACAGCATTTGATTGTTTCACATGGATCATCTACATTATGTACGTGTTCTTTAAGTGAACAAAAAATCCTGTTGACTAACATTGTAAGATGAAATTCTGCAAAAATGATTTTTTTCTAAAAATAGAAATAATGATAGCGATTATTTAAATTGCCAAACAAGCATATTACTGTGAGAACTGTATTCCACGTTGCCATACAGTGCTGTAAATAATAGCAGGAAACTCTCTCGTCATTGAAATAAAAAATCTTATGGCATAAATATCATCAAATTCTCAATACTCTGAGAATCATATACGACATCATTTCATGTCAAATAATTATGTTTGCGGATATTATGCTCTAATCCACTTAGGATATTTGAGCAAAGCGTCAGTCAGTCTCACACGCACACTCTTAAAAGATGCATGGGGTCCTCAGAGACTAAAAATATTACGAAGCTCTAACTATATCAGTCGCATCAGTGTAGTGCTCACGCAAAGTTTTGTCACCAGCGTTCCTCAGGATTGATCATGAAGATATGGTGCTTTGTTAACACACCACAACTCTCAGCAAAAATGTTTAAGGGGGCAGTGCGCAGAATTCTGTTCCCGCTGTACTTTGCAAGGTAGGTAATTCAACAGTAAATTTAGGAGTCTATTCAACATCAGTTTACTTCAGGAAATTGAACTTATATATATGCTCCGAAAAAAATATGGCGTTTCATGGAAATAATGCATTCGATGTAATAATTTTGGATGTGTTCGCTTTGTGAAGAGTAGCTGTATGTCGCTACCATATTTGTACATGAAAGCGGGGCTCTATATGGGATGTGCGTTTTTTCTTGTTCCAGTCAGGCAATGTCATTGGTAGTGTGACATGCTCTTGACCACAATGCTAACATTACTTTCACTCAAATCGGACGCCATTCTGACTCTGACATAGTTTTACCTGAAAACATACTCTGTCTCGAACATCAAATATGCAATGGCAATCGTAACCATTGCCATTGTATATCGTGTGTACCAGTAGTACATTTATTTTTGTGCAATTTAAATTTAGACCGAGTCGTCGTCACGCAATGAACGTATTGTATAAGTGATGTGAACACCTGGTGTCGACAACTAAACTACATCACTTCTGACACTCTAACGATAAATGCAGTATATGAGCACCAAGCCTATCATGATAGTTTTGAGCGATCAGGTAATAATGTAGCTTCATAATACAAATCATGTCAATCTTAAGTCAACATATACTGGGATTAGTATCAGAATGAAGAAATGGACCAATTGTTCCCTTGGAAGGGTATAAACTCAAAGACACAGTCACGCGAATTTCCGGCATCACAGGGTAAAGTCATTTTTTTAATGAATATTCAAAGCACATCAAGCTGTATTGTATAATCTGTCCATTTTGGCCAATGACAAGGAATTTTATGTTTCTCATTATCCTATCTACCCATGTATTTCATGACATCGGCAGTTTGTTTTTCATAATTTTTCAACAGAATTTTGCAAAATCCTCACAAAAGGAGTGATATTTCAAGAATTTATGACAAAATTTTGACCTACCTACCCAACTTTTTTGATGTTCATTACGGAAAATATAGAAGAAGAAAAACATTGTGGGCAGCTGTCAAAATGCTGAACATTCTGTTTGGAACTTAGCATATCCAGTGGAACATTTCGAAGTTCCTTCAATGGCTGTGCTAGAATGGTCACCTGTGCATTCTGGAACATTTCCTAGTTTTGAACAGAGTTTAGCAGTGTTCCAGAACTAGAGTTCCACTCATTGGTTTTCAAACTCAAAAATTGAATATACACATAATTTCCAACCTGTCTTTTGCTATGACCCATTCCGGAATGGGTATCACCTTATACAACCTCATTGAGCTGTGTCCACGGGAACTTTCATGCAAAAATTGTGATGTCATGCGGCAAACTATGTACTTGGAACAGCCATTAAGGAGTTTCATAGGGACAAGTAAAACACATTATAAATACATGTACTATGAAGAAATGATGGTCATCTTGTGGATTTCTGCTTTGTTAGACAATTCCTCCAATAATTCAATCACAGGAGGTAAAATTTTCTATTATAAAATCCGGAGTGATCAAATTTATCAGAACAGGAAGTTAACAAAATGGTTCAAAATCATGCATTATAATCCATTATTTCAATGATTTTAGAGGGTGATCAAATTTATTAGAACAGCTGATTGGATTTTGTCCCAAAAATCTGGGGTGATTGAATTTTGATAGGGGGATGGGATTATTAAAAGTTCTCAATTTCTGTCATGTTACTACTTACAAGCCACTTCTCCTTTTCCAGGAACCCTCAGAAACTTTGACTATGCATGCTAGCAATTTTGGTGGTCTAGCGGTTTTATAAGCTGCTGGTTTCTGTTAATAGGATATACATGTATAACAAACTGCTGAATTATACAGTGCTACAAAACCAGATCTCATAAGCAAAAAATATTATGATTTAAATTTGTTTGCTGCGACTGGTTCAGTCAATATATGAGATCATTTTATAGGAAAATCGATCAAACAGTCAGCATAAACATTTTTTTTTAGCTTATAGTGGACAAAATTAATCCAAATGGTGCATGTTCCTCCATACACGTATTTCTGGTGGAAAGCAGTCATTGCCCTCTATCATAATACCTTGACAACATGTCTGTTATAACGGAGTTGAAATGGGGAATGTGTAAAATGCTTCTTTTGCATAACAAGTAGATTTTGCAGACCTGTGTAACCATTTGTTCCTGTTTACCATCCAGTGTTGTTTCTTCCTCAATGGACAAGGAACTTTCAGTATCAACGTTTGTCACTGTCAACAATGATGTGAATATGTCGTCCTGCACTGAACGTGAAATATAGCTATTGAGGTGATCTTACAGATTTAACACCCAGTTCCTATGTCATAAGCCTAAAATCTAGAGATTCTATAAACCTAATCTCATATAAGGACACTGGGCATGGGGAGGTTTGATCAGGAAAATTGATTTCATGCAACTCCATTGGCTTAAAAGCGTCTGTTGTCAGTCAATCACATGAAGTAGCATCAGTGGTTATGGAACTCACCACATTTTGGTTGTTACTGTCATACACCAGGCAACATGGAGGAAGGTGGGAGCTAGAACAGCCCACAGAACTGTCCAGCCAAAGCGAGCGAATACAACTTCAATCGAAAGAAGTCTGTGTTTGAGGTATCCCTGGGTTTACCTTCTCAAAATATTTATAAAATTGTAATGCTGGTCCCATTCTGAGCAGTGGTCTACTCCATTAATTGGCAACACTGAATCTTGTCATTTACTATTAGTAATAGGTCATAATGTAGGGATTTATCAATTAACTTCAAACCCAGGCTAACAAGTGTGTGTCTTGTTGCCTATACCAGGGACCGTTTAATAAAGAGGACTGGTGATCGGCTTAAGATTAAAGGTTCAAAGGTGTGAATCGCTCGGATGTTCCTTGCGGATCACGTGACCTCAAGTGAGAGACTCGAGAGAAAATTTCTCCAGATTGATGCCATTTTGTTTTTTGTTGAATATACTTCTTGCAATTCCTGGATAATTTGGGGCTCGCAGATATACATGTAGTTCGTGTCTTTTATGCTTGAAACAGGGTAAATAACATATTTATAAACTTATTTCTATCAACTTTATGTTGATATTTTCAATATAGCGAGAGAAATGTTCTTTCAAAGTTTGCTGATTGTCGGTGCATGCGAATTATCCACCGGGATAGCTGGAGGGAAAATAGGATGATAGCAATTTGCACAACCAGTTTGTGTACACATGTAATAAGATATCTTGACAAAAAAGATATTTTTTATGTTGTTGGTTTATATTCTTTCATCTGTTGTATATTTCTCGACAATGTGTTACTATTAGGAAATAAGTGCATTTCCCGTTTTACGGCTGTCGAGAAATATGTAAGTTTTTCTGATATTAAACAAATATGCAAACGATTGTTGTGCTTTGCAGCATTTTCTATGACCAATGAAAATTACAGTGTAAATCATAAGTAGTTCGAAAACTGCTATGTAAAGTTGAAATGCAACTTTGTTGAGGCGAAATAATGGGAAAAAATCTTTGAAAAAAATGAACAAAACAGCGGTCTGGCAGCGATGCATGGATGTGACTGAAGCTGAAAACTTTGGCAGCCACGGCTGACTACGACCCACAACATGCCGTTTCGCCTGGAACGAAGCACCTTGCCGGGCGAGGTTAGTGATACGCCTGGCCGTGCATTATAGCTTGTCACCTCTGCAGGTGTTGTTTTAGCACCCTTGTTCAAATGTACCGTGTGGAGAACTTTTATCAAATAACATACATCACACAATTGCTCTGGTGCTGAAGTTTCATTGCTTTCAACTTTCTCAAAACTACTGTGAAATTAAAAGAAACAAACAAACAAACAAACAAAAAAACAACAACAACAATGACAAAGAGTATTATTAGACCCAACTGAGCACTCATGTACAATTAATCCAATCACGAATGGATAAAAATTCTTAGGAAATGAAATTATACTTTTTGTCAATTTTTACATACACATGGAATTTAAGTTTATTTTAAATGATGAACTGGATAACTCAATATTTTCAAGCTCAATATACTACATGTAGATACAAAAATTGCAGTTGGATACACTTTAGTGCCTTCAAAACAGAATCTGCCATGAATGACAGATTGCCTCTGGCCTTCATTGCTATGTGTGAAAAAGTTAGAGCTTGCCTGCATGGCAACATCTGGTCTTCCCCGAGGCCCTCAAACACAGCATCGACAGCAAATGTGTTGAATGTCGCTTTAAATTTAACCAGAATTATCAGTAATTCCTAATCATTGTATATAGGTTACCTGCATCTCGTTTCCACCATTTCTCTGTGTAATGCATGAATTAACTGGAGACGATAGGTGATGAATCAATGAAAATCGAATCATGGACATTTTTGATGCATATTTATATATATATATATATTTTTTGCTGATTAAAAATAATGCCTCTGTGTTATACCATACTTACAGGCAGAAACGAATATCAACCACCCAGAAAAGTATGGGCAAAGCTCACAGCAGACGATACCTTACTACAGAATGTCCATCCATTGTTTGATATTTATATTGGGGAAACCCGAATGGTCCACTGCTACAAACAGAATTGGAGAACCTTCACATTATAGTTTCCCAAATGCTTTATATGTCCCATGGACGGTGATGATTTGTGGGTGTAGGACAAAACCCCCAGTGGACAAAACCCCCACGGACAAAACCCCCCAGGACAAAACCCCCACTGGACAACCCCCACTGGACAAAACCCCCATCACATATTATTTCCTATGCTTAGTACATGTATTTTACCAATAAAAGAAATAACATGGTAAATGAGATGGGGGTTTTGTCCGACTTCTCAATCTTGGGTGTTTTGTTCTAGGGGGTTTTGTCCGTGGGTGTTTTGTCCTAGGGGGTTTTGTCCACTGGGGGTTTTGTCCGGATTCCGATTTGGCAAGGGCAGACTGAGACCCTAGAATTTGGATTGTACCCCATGTTGAAACTACAATATGGTCACCACCTGTCATAAGAAAAGTCCCTCAGGTGACAACATAATTGCAAACGGTAATAAAAATTTATGACAGTTGCACCTGGAGGTAATATAATTTACCAAGTGATACGTGATAGTTTGAGTTAACGGTTGATATAAATGCAGATACCTATATCTAACAGAGATAAAAATGATAAATATGATCAGCCAACCACAAAGAATTATGGAAGATCGGTACTAAGGAAATCATATTTGTAGACAAAGAATATATTGGCCATATATCAGAAACCCATCATGACGATTTTGAGCTGTGGAACTAAATGTATGTTGGCCCATAGGTACTTCTATGAACTGATGTCTTTGAAAGCCCAGGCCATCCACAATACATGTGGTTTACAGCAATCAACTTTAGAAAGAATGGGTAGGTACATAGGTAGCCAGACAGAAATTTTATTTTTTTTATTTCTTTTATTCATTTTATTTATTTATTTATTTATTTATTTATTTGTCAATTTTTGACCTTTTGTGTAGGTGAATGCACAGTGCAACACACTGTGGTAGGGTTACACAGGACACTGGACATACTAACCATGCCCCGATCATGCACTGACCATGTGGGGTTCAGCTGGTAATCAGAAACTGGTGGATAAGAATTGCTACTCTGATTAGTCAGCATTCAATTTTCTTGTTTCAAACCAAGAGCATGAATTTTGGCCAGTTCCAGTTTTCAGCTTGCAGTGTTCAAATGTGTTCACATTTCATTATCAAAAATTTTAAAAGTTTTCAATTTCACGGAGTACTACTGAATTACATAGAAATAAAAAAAATGTCTACCCAAACTTTTTTTTTTAAATGCAAAATATATGGGTAGATGGGGATACCAGGAACAAAAATATTGTTGTGGATGGCCCAATCCTTACACTCGTGTAGCAATGCGCTTAACTCTTTGATGGAGGTATGGAAATTCTGTATAGTATTGTGGCTATGGTGTAGTCGCAATGGATTTACCATTTCTTGCATGCAGTCTGTGAATAGTAATCAGTATTATGGTGAATTCTATAACACTTGTGTCAAGAACATCGAGCTAACCGTGCATTTATTACATGTTTTAGCATGGTTATGTGAAATGTACATGTGTCAAGTGCAGGTGTTCATTAGGAGATTCCATTTCGCAAGTCGGGTGAGGAAAGGAATGTCCGCTTTCATACAAGCAACAATCGAATAAAACAAACAAATAAATTAACTGTTGTTTCCATCAGGAAATTGATTAACAAAGCGACACAAATAGACATATATCCACGTAATTTCCCTACAGCTGACCCAGCTGACAAAATAACTCCCCATTTGAGAGACTACATAAAATCGTCCATTAACATTGGCACGATGCCAACTGAGATGGGAGCATTTTCTCAACATCGGTGGACGAGTTTTTTCAAAAAAGGGGAGAAAGTTTGTCGAAGTTTAAAATATGATTTCAACCTTTCATTGTAATCTTTGTTGGTAATCAATTTGAGTAGTGCAATAGAATAGAAATAATGTTTTCATAGGCATGCTAAATGGTTATTTTATGCACGGTTAGTGTGGGAAAGTTTATATATTTAAGGGTGTGGGCTTCACCCTTGCCCTAAAATATCAACTTTCCCACACTAACCGTGCATAAAATAACCGTTTAGCATGCCTATGAAAACATTATTTCTCAATTAACACTCTAAATATTTAATAAAAGTGTGCTTTGTCATCCAATACAAAAATGAGGCGATCAAATTTCATATAATGAAATGTTGACAAAATGATGCAATAACATGACTGACTATATATGTCTATATATAGTCTATATGGACAGATGGACAAGTGAATCAGAAAGTGGATAACACAGTCTGAGCATGCATATGGTAATTCCTCTAATAAATCGATGACCAGAAGTGATATTTGAGGTGAAAAAACAGTGGGGTGATCGATTTATTACAAATCAGGTAAACCCGAAAGTCATGAAGAATGAAAAAGAACCGGCAAAGATCCAGTTTCCAACACTGCAATTGTTTCTAATTTACACAGCCGATTTTATTGAAAAAAAAAATTTCTTTAGATCCAGTTTGTGATGTTTGTAAAATAAACTAGAGAACACTGGAATCTCGTCTGTG
>JAVTVY010052383.1:0-25981 GCA_036873755.1 Hanleya hanleyi
CAAGTGACAAATATACAGAGTATTAAAAAATTTTGCTATTAGAAATGGCCCCTAAGGTTACCATCCAATCGGAGAAACCGGTATTCATTGCATAAATCTCTTGATGCATCGATGATGTATACCAAATTTTACATTGAGCATTTCAACAGTATCAGAGATAGAGATCATTAATGATTTTGCATAAATTAAAGATGGCCGCCCGTCCTTCCCGCCACTCAGAGGAACTGATGTGATTATTCATTAATGCAAGTCTCTTCATACATCAATGATGTAAAACCAAATTTAACATACAACACTTAAATGGTATCAGAGATGATCATTAAAGATTTTGCATAAATTAAAGATGGCCGCCAAGATTACCGCCCAATCAGAGAAACCAGATGTGACAGGCATACTCTTTAAGAGTCCTGTATCCATTTAGATCTTATTTGTCTGAATTTAGTTTTCAAAATTGAGTGGGAGTACCAGTACCACAGAGAGTTTAGTTACAGACTGCCCGAAGAAATCCGATATATCGGCTTGTGCCTCTAGCCGATTATCTGGGGTTTACTGGCCATGTGCTTTCTCTCCCTAATGGGAATTTTATTGATAGGGGACTGTATCCTGTATAGCCTATGTTTAACACTGCAGGGTGGGCTCAACTGTACATCTGTTTCAGTTCCTATTTGAACCCATGTTTACAGTACATGAAGATATCGTTGAATGGTGTTCCAAATTTAAAATAAACTAGATTTATTTTAGTCAGTACATATTATTGAATGTCATCAACTTCTAGATTTATTTTGGAAATATACTATGAAGTTTTATAAAAGTGTTTGATGTCATTTTACAATTTCAATGATTTTCTCTAATATCAAATGACTGGGATGGACAATTATCAGTCTGCTTAAATAATGAAGCTTTAGGTACCTATCAGTCACTATAATTACCGTACATATCATGCCTAATTATCTGAAATCAGGGTATGATTAGTGTTCGTGGGTTAACTGAAATGTATACCATAATAGTATCCGGCATGGTTTGTACATGTATTTGCATAAATTAAAGATGGCCGCTGAAGTTTTTCGGTCAATCAGGTCCTGATTCAAAGTATCTGGATGTATCGATGATGTATACCAACTTTCATATAAAACAATTGAATGGTAACAGAGATATGTATAATTATCGATTTCGCATAAATTAAAGATGGCCTCCAGGGTTTCCAGGTAATCAGAAAAGCCCTTTGGTAATTCCTTGAAAGTTGCTCGATGTATCGATGATGTATACCAATTTCCGTATTGAACAGTTGAACGGTTTCCGAGATATGGATCATTATCCATTTTGCATAAAATTAAAGATGGCCGCCAAGGTTTCCACCCAATCAGGTCCCAATTCAATAGACTTCTGGTCCTTGACTTGGTAAATAAGCATACCAACTTTGGAATTCATCAGTGCAACCGTTTTCCGGCTATCTCGCTCACGTATGGACGTACAAGACGACAATACCTCATGGCCAAAATTGGCCGAGGGGTAAAAAGTTAAACACCAATGGGTGCAGGAAGGCGAGATGCAATTCATTTAGTACCCTTTTTAGGTTATTTGCTTTGGGTCACTTTTCCCAACTCCACAGACCCTGATCTAAAACTGATTTCAAAATGTGGTCATACGTTGGTCCGAGATGATCTCCAGTCCAAAACTTTGCAGCATAACAAACTGTACATAATGATGCGATATTGATAATATATTAAGCTTGAAATAACTTGGTAAATCTCTCCATAAAAGACGACTCTGCAATAGTTACTTCATGCACTGTGGGTTCAGTTTCATAGAATGGTGTCATAATATATTGGTATTCAATTGGATAAAGGTCAATGAGGTCGTATCCCGTGCACAGTCGAATAATTACCCATCAGCCCATAGGGCTGAATGTTGACTGATGAAATGATTAGATTTACACATGGCTATGATGATTTCATGATTTTTAATTATTTTTTTATTATTCATTGATGGCTCAGCTTGTGCACTGTTATCTATGCCCATCGGGAACTTGGTTGCATGTTGTTCGCGCAATATCTCGGTTAATATTCGATGGACAGGATTGAAACTTTCATGTGGCCAGTGCCTCATAGTTGTGCAGCGTGGAATTTTTTCCGAGTTCTGGTATAATTTTCAAGAGTTAGGGCCCTTTGTTCCTGAATCTCTGTGAATTAGGACTTGTCCGGGCTGGATCTTGGTTAATATTGTATGGACAATCATGAAGTTTGCATACGTGTATGTGGTCAATGCCCCGTGAAGTTTCTCTGCTTTCTTTTATATTTCAAGAGTTTTGGCCCTTTCTTTTTCAAACTTACGTGAATGGGTTATATTTATTTGTCCAGGCTGGATCTCAGTGCATAACCAATTTGGACCGGGAAAATTGCTATGTATATGTTATTCTATATCCCAAAGCAGACCACATAGGTCCTGAAGTATGAAATTGGCCCAAAAGAGTGAATTGGGTGCAAAATTGTAGATTATTTTTCTAGAATGTACTACATCCACTACATATTATTTTCTCACATGAATAGTCCCTTTAGTCAATTAGTACACAGTCCTGCGTGTTTTTATATTGCGCATTAGACAAGAGGTGTGTGCTGTTTTAAACCTGCAACAAATCTGGAAAAACACCACAAATCCAAGTGAAACACGGCACTTCCAGGTAAATTCACATCTGAAATAATAACGAAAGGAGTCGCTTCAACACTGTAAATCCTTCCTTGTTGTCCATCCTAGGCATGTCCGTGGTTAGTTCGGTTAAAGTTAGACACACACATCTAACAATTGAGTAATCTCTGATTGCTTCCTCCCTGTGTTTATATCAGAAGTAGGACAACATGTTTCTTCAATTTTGCTATTAAATCATTCTACATGTACTCCACATGATTTATCCTAAAGCTTTTTCACAAAACATATTTTATTTCAGAAGTATAATATGAAATAATTGGCAGGGTAATCCCTACAGTATCAAACCCTTGTTAGTTTGAATTTTGGGTCGCCTTGAATGAAGGACATTTTTCTTCAATTTTGCTATCAAATTCTAGTTTACATCATATGATTTATCCAAAAACTTTCGCATGAACCATATTTGTGTCCACACTTTAACTGGTACAACATAACGCTTCAATTTTTGTCACCAAACATGTTACTGTATCTTGGATTTGATTTAAAACGAGGGATTAGGAGAGCCCATTTTTAGCCTGACTCTGGGCAATTTTGAACCAGTTTGCATACCTGGAGATTATATGCACCCCCACCCCCCAAAATAATGATACGGGTGGGCCTGTGTCAATCAGTGTGTTTCTATGCTATTAACTTATACTTGTGCAATGTATAAACTGCCACTGATAAAGCTATACTTTCTTGCGTGCTGTAATCCCAGCACACCACTCACGTGAAAACGAAGTTTATTTTAGAAATTACACAAACTGTATCCGCAGGGCTGTATCCAGGGATGTTTTGCAGGTTCGATCTCAAACTCTCAGTTCCTTTTCATAATTCATTATTGAGAGTCCAATTTTTTCGTGAATTTCGGCACAAAAGAGAGGTTTATTAAAATGAAATTCAATACCCAGCTATGCAAGCAATATTGCGGCTCCCAGAAGCATTTTTCTAGGAGTAGTTCCTTCAAAAATCCTTTCAAATTAAACAACAACACTCTCGTTTTTTGTTTCATTTGAGTTTTGGGCGCCCATAAGTTTTATGAAACTAAATTGCCTCTAGATTGTCTAAATAAAAAAGGCTGAGGCTTTTACATATAGGTGCTTGCCTGCAATTCATGTTGTTGAATGTTAAACCGTACACACCTCTAGTTAACTGTACGCAGTGTTATTGACCTTTTCCGAGAGAAAACCAATACAGTGACAATGCTATGCAATTGAGCCGCGCTACATTAAATAACTGTTATGGAGTGTTATATGTTATGGAAAATTACAGTTATGTGTAACATTATCATGATCAATATCATATAGAGTAACTGTAGTCAGCTTAGTATACATGCTACATATGAAAATTAGGCAGATCTACAAATGTAAATGCTGATTCTTGGTAAGTTCCAAATTACATGACTAACTGAAAGATCATTCTTAAAGAATTGTTCTCTCCAATGCTTTTGTATTGAGGGGACAATAGAGGTAATTCCAGATTAACTGTTGAGAACTCATCAAGTCCAATAGCCAGCTTCCCACATCTCCCGTTAAACCGTTATTTTTAATTAAAGATGTAATCAGCCTCAAATATGGGCTGAAATCGATGTCTCTCAAACTCGGCGAAAGTGACATATGTTACAACAGGTACAAAATGAAACACATTTGACCACAAAAAACTAAACTTGTTTCCACCATTCACGAGAAAATAGAAGGAGTTGATCTCCAAAAATAAACAGCATGGCATGCCGTTTATTTTTCCACGGCCGTGTCAACAAGCGTATACACGTATGGTGCATTCTACCAACGTACGTTATGCGACATCACCGAACCGTGGGCACGAGCCATGACGTTATCCCATGGCTGCAGCTGTGCAGCATTCAAATTCGTGAGCGTCGCTACGTCACTCATACGTCACGCAGTGACGTCATTTTCCTCTCCGCGTACAACACACACTCAATGGCGAGACAGAAAAGCTGTCGAAGCGGACAGAGTTACAAATTTCTCTGACAAGATATTCTTGCATTCGTTGTATATGACGATCCCACTATCGTCAAATATAATACATATGATGCTTTGGTAATCTTCCCTGCTGAAAAAGCGCACAGGGGAGAGGTTACAAAATCCATCCATTTTGAGGCTGATTACATCTTTAACATTTTTTACGTACGATTCATTTCTGGCCTCTCCATGAATAGTTCTATCACTACTACTTTTCTCAATTGACCTACAGTCAATGCATTTACATCCGTCTTCATATCTGAAAAATACCAAAAACATTCTGATTCTACAAAAGCATAAAAAACGGAAATTTACCTTTTTTATTTTTTGCTCTCAGATCCGAGTACATGTAATAGCTTGGACCACAAAATATTTTCTCGGATTGATACCCTATACGACATCACATAAACCATTAGTGATTGTCTAGGCTGGGAGATTTGGGACCCATCCAGGCCTGGGATGGGAAGGGGTAATCTTAATAAATGAATATTCTATCAATGCTCCCCAATCGTATATGTCGCTATGTAGGATCTTACTGATTTCAATTGAATTTTGTGTTCGGAGCGCCCAGTTCATGAATATTTAATAGTTTTATGACATCACGACCGCATTTTAACTACTTTACTTTAATCGGGCAGGGGGATAGGTTCATTAACTCAAGGTTACGCCAAGGACGAGTCAATAATTCTACCCCGCATTATGGCGCCAACCTGGCGGGAGGGCGGCAACATCAGAAGATTCCCCTACAGCCTGGCGTGCGCTTCGGCTGAGCCAACCAGAAAGCACTTGTCATTACGTTCCCTTCAAGGCACTATGAAAACCTCTCGGGATTGGTCAACACGCACGTTACTGCAAGCCGGTTAGATCCTGCAAGCGACATATCCAAATGGGGAAGCAGTTAGGATTTAATTTTAATTAGATTGGGGAAGGGGGCATTTCTTCTCCCTGAATATTTCGTGAGCTTGGGGGGCTGAAACTAACCGCACTATACCTTTGTGCCAGGCTGCACTAGAAAATGTAAAACAAATCCAAGACGGTCGCTATGATGACGTCAGATTGAAGTCATTTTCAATTTTTTTTTTTTTTAAATTGATGATTTTTGGATTTTTTTTGATAATCTGTACATGTAGTAGATGTGCTTTAACTATATTTTTGAGGGAAAATTAAGATTTGAAATATAACTGCCAAATGATAATCGCATCATAAATGATATTACATAAGCTATTTGAAGCTTTCAGTTCCAAATATTGAGATTAAAAAACAGGAAAAATAGACCGAACATTTAAAAGTCTTTTCCATAGAATTATTCTGCAAATGCAGTCATTTATATTAAAAAAATACAAAGTTCTCTATTTCAGTACATATTTTTGTGGTAGGAAGGACCTCGTACATTAAGGTGGACAAACTGCCTCAGATGAGGTATGATTGTTGAAAAATGAAACTAAATACAAAATGTGCGTCCTGAATAGCTTAAACTATGACATTATTTAACTCTCTTGGGAACATGAGTACCATGGTGTTTTAAATACAGAAATTTATAATTATATTTTAGCTAATTCACCAAAATATTATAGTGACAAAACTACAAAATGTTAAACAGCAAGAAATATGTTACACTAACCTGATATTGACATTGTGTTGTCAAAAAATGTCTTGTAAATTACTTGTTGTTACTTGAAAATTTGATCAGAGGGTGCCAAGATAAAATACCAGAATGAAACAATAGCAAGTCCCTTAATTAATTCCCTCCAATTCCGAAACAATACAAGACCCCCAAGCTATACATATTGCATAATGAATAACCATGTCTCCATTCTAGACAATGTTCAATTTAACACCTAAGCTAATGTACTTGCAATTTCACTTGAGGTGAACACTCAGTTCAATTGAACCCAGAATACAGCAATACAAATGAACCTACCTGGACTGTATGCTGTTTGTATTAACAATGCAAAGAAATATATTCAACAGGGTATAAATGATATTGTTAAATGGGGTCTGTGAGGTTTTCCTGAAACATTCACATGACATTGTCACTGGGAAAATGTCTACAATCAAAACAGAATTGTTTACTTAAACCTGTCATAGGCTAGGCCAGACCAGACAGGTTAATATTAGACAGGTAGACAGACGTACTTAACAAAGACAATATCCCTATGCCCAAGGGTTGAGATTAAAAATCATAAAACTGAACTAACCTTGTATAAATTTGTATATGCCACTTTGAAAATGTCTCGAATAATGAAATTCATATCACATATTACTATTGATGATTGAACAGGTTTCGAAAAATTTGTGTAGAACACTTTTAGGTTACGGTAAGTTCCCTAAGTATTCGCGACCCTAAGTAAATTCGAAAACGGGCATTTTTCGCCAAGTCACGTGACACTGTTCCCTAAGTAATCGAAAACGGCCCATTCCCGAAAAACCGCGGTCCTAACTATTCGAAAACCCCCATTTATCGTGGTCGCGAGATTGATAATATTATGTAGGTGTGCGATGGAAAAACTTCCAGATCAACGAGTTTTCTTAGAATTAGTATTTGATAAACCTTGCAAACTTTTTGAGCATTTTTAACATAACCAATTGTAACAACTAAGTTGATTTTCATTAGGTCTCAAACGAAATGTATCCACTGTTTAAACCGCGATTTCTCATGGTCATTAAATTGGGAATATTGCCGGTTTTCGGGGACGTGCGATATTAAACATTGCCGATTGAAGAGAACATACATTCAATATTATACTGAAAATATCAAAATGAAGAACTGGAAGTTACGTTTGATTCGGTCTTAAAGAAATATAATGCTGAAGTTTGACCGGACATTTGAACCACGGATTTTCTCAGTCGCGGGGTAGAAATTTACGATCAACCCCAACCCCAAGTTGCATTAATTTTGGCGACTGTATGCCATATGCGCCTCACCCTAAAACCAGAAACGCGCCTGTTTGGGTCCGACTTCGGATTTTTTTTCCGAAGACGCGAATGTTGAGATTCCCAGCTATGATACTGAAAACATATTTTGTACTGTTCAGACAAAAATAATTTAGAAACTTATCATTTCCAAAGAACGCGGCGATTCAGAATATTTTACGGCCGTGGAATTCGGGGTGATGCATATACCGAAAGAAGTTTGCGCTCTTGTATTAAACTTTTCAGGGGCAAGCAATAGTACAGATTTATTCTCTTCAATCACCCCTGGATAAAATATAAACGAGGATATTATTCAAAGAATTATCTTGAAAGGAAAGCCGTGACGTGCAGGATTAACCTTGGCATATGGCTGCATCGGAATCTTCATAGCCGTAAAAATTGTGGAACGGCGTCATTGTGCACGGTGTCATTGTTTCATGGTTCGCATGGGTCCTTAAAAGTTTGTAAAAGTGCATAATTTTTATATTGAAAATTAAAAGCCTTGAAAGTCCTTGAAAATTAGAATTTTTGAGTGAGTTTTTTACACTAGTAGTGGAGATATTACGGTACTTCTGACTTGATTATTGACACAAAAGTTGAATGTCGAAAGAGACATTTATAGACGAGATCATAGGCGGTAATTTGATAGCAACTGAAGCGGAGGTTGGAATAGTGGGTTGAGATTAAAAGTTAAAAAAAGATGGAATAAACTAATAGGTTTTCTGTCTACTTATTCTCTAAATTATACTGTCTGAAATGTGAATTAATTTTGCTGAACCCATGAGGTAATATTAGATAAAAACACGGTTGTACATTTGGCTGTTTCGTCATCATCATCTATCGATCTGTCTTTCGTCAGATATATTCCAGAATACATTTACATCTGAAACAGATTGAACCAATTTTTAAAACTAGAGCCTCAGGCACTGAAACGGGGCTATTTAAATGTAAAATAGGCTGTTGGAATAATTCCACTAACTCTTTGATGTTCCATCTCATGGCGAAGAGCCATACTTGTAGTCTCACACATTCCTCTCAACAAGGATCTCTAGTGCATTAGTGTAATTGTACACATATATATATTTTTAAAAAAAACGCTGGGACAGACATTTATTATGAAACCAACCTGATGAAATGATAAAATAATGTCTTCACTGCATGTTACCAATATTTGTAAAAAATTTCACTTTTTTAAGATAATCGAAAGCATATCCTTCAGCAGTAAATAACAATACGAAGCTGCGCATCTGTATTCAATTTGAACCAAGATGTCAGGAACACCAAGCAGTCAAGTCACAAATATACAGATTATCAAAAATTTTGCAATTAGGAATGACCCCCAAGGGTTCCGTCCAATCAGAGAAACCGGTTTTCATTACTTAAGTTTCTTGATGCATCAATGATGTATACCAAATTTTACATCGAGCATTTAAACGGTATCAGAGATAGAGACCATTAATGATTTCGCATAAATTAAAGATGGCCGATCATCCTTCCCGCCACTCAGAGGAACTGATGTGGTTATTCATTGCAAGTCTTTACATCGATGCTGTATACCAAGTTTGGTATAGAACACTTAAATGATATCAGAGATATATATCATTAAAGTTTTTGCATAAATTAAAGATGGCCGCCAAGGTTTTCAGTCAATCAGGTCCCGATTTAAAGTATCTGTATGCATCGATGATGTATACCCACTTCCATATAAAACAATTGAATGGTAACAGAGATATGTACATGTATCATTATCGATTTTGCATAAATTAAAGATGGCCTCCAGGATTTCCAGCTAATCAGAAAAGCCGGTTTGGTAATTCATTGAAAGTTGCTTGATGTATCGATGATGTATACTAACTTTCGTATTGAACAGTTGAATGGTTTCCGAGATATGGATCATTATCCATTTTGCATAAAATTAAAGATGGCCGCCAAGGTTTCCACCCAATCAGGTCCCAATTCAATAGGCTTCTGGTCCTTGACTAGGTAAATAAGCATACCAAACTTGGTATTCTTCAGTGGAACCGTTTTCCGTCTATCTCGCTCACGTACTGACATACGAACGTACAAGACGACAATACCCCATGGCCAAAATTGGCCGAGGGGTAAAACTGAGTATTGAGATACAATGTAAAATCCTCATGGTTAGATGGACTGGAGCTATGCTGGGATGCATCCACTCATGGCATATTGTTTCATGTACCTCCTCCCTAGTATATTACAGTTCTATTTGGTTATCTCCCCTGTCACCTTACAGCTTCAAAACTGTGATATGCAGAGCTCTTTCTGTAAATCAGGGGGAAATGCTTGCAACATTCCATGAATATTTCAGAAGTAGAATGGAGAGAAAACATTTATGAATACAGGGAAATTATTACGTAAATGATTTGACCACCAGTGGATTTTAGAAACTATAAAAAGATAATGCAGAGGGTGTTGAGGGATAAGCTTAAATGGGGAAAATTCAAAACTGTAACTCAACACACATATTTCATGAAAATGTAAATGAATACAGGCAAAGTGAAATATCCCATTGTTTTCTACAATGAATTACACTTATACTGGTATTATTTAATACTAAATTACTGCCCAAACACGCTTTCTAATGAGAATGAGTTAGTCCCACAAAATCACTCAACATGCGCCTCTCAAAATCTGTGGTTTAGCAGACGACATATTTTGAGCTCGAAAGTAGTGCCACTGGAAAATGAACGAAAACACGCATTAAATTAGATAAATGGAAATGTAACTTAAACATATCAGACCTGCAACTATACGCGAACATTAAAAACACAGAAACCTAGACACTCTAAAGAAGGAAGTTTTAGACCTCTTTCTTGTCGTGTAGGAACTCTTATCTTTTGCTGTGTTAGCAAGACACAGAGCTGCAGCTCAATTTTTTCTGACTACATTAGTCCCTACGGGTATACGGGCCTACATCACCCCGTGAAAAATTTCACGGGAGTCGTGATCTCACTGTTACGAAGGCATAATATATTGAGGTCGTGTTGGCTGAATATATTATGAAGCAGGAACCGTGTACAAGCGAAAGTTTGGCCCACGCGCCATGCTATCCAAGTATTGATCACGTGATGTTATTGCAACTCCGTATGGCGGGAAAATGTACAACCAACACGTGGCATGTTGAAACTTTCATTCTTCCATGTCTACGGACCCCACCTAATTCTATGAAAGTATATTCATAAATTTGTTAATAAAGGATCGAAGGGATACAGTGAATTGTTAGAATGGGCAAGCCGGTTAGATCCTGCAAGCGACATATCCAAATGGGGAAGCAGTTAGGATTTATTTATTGAGGGTAACTCAATCAGTTATAAACGGTTCTTCCAAGAGGCCCTCCAAAACGAAAGCGTACAAAATATCAAATGTCATAGTTAATACGGTACTGTACAACAACGTGGTCAAATAAATATTTAAACATCTCAGGAGAATAATCACACATCGCAAGCTAGACTACATGTATGTACGATAACATTAAGAATATTATAGCAGTGATGTGCGACTCAGATATAAATCTGTGGTTCATAAATTTCCTCTATTCCTACAACATAGCAATACTTATAATCAATGATAATTGGAACAGTGGGATATTTTGATGTACATGAACCTTATTTACATGAATTACCAACAGTTAAGAGTCCGCCCGTGTTGAAGTGATAGGGAGTGAATTCAGTCAGTACATTGCCTATTGGTGTTATACGAACTCATAATGCAAAATAGTGCGCAAAATAATATCGACGGTCACATCTAGTAAAAGCAATTTCATCAATGTCATGGTAGAGGGCGTGAGCGCAGCGGAGTCAGATTGATGAACAACATGGGAGCAATACAAATGAAGCTAAAGGTAAATCGTGTAATAATTGCATGGTTTATTAAAGCTCGAGAAACGAGTTTTAAAAATCTTACAGAGAAACATCTTAAATGAAGACAGGATTGTAGAGATTTGCACAATGCATTCTTGGTGGTTAACCACATAAGAACAAAAAACATTTAAGACGTCCTTATACTCAAGAATGACCTCTCAAGGTATTAATCTCAAGAACGTCTGTCCGTCCATCCAGATTCGTTTCTGTACAATAACTTCTGAAAAAACTAAAGATTATATTCAAATTTGGTTGGTAACTTTCCTCAAGATCTCACTTGGGATTGTTTCTCATGCCGATCTGCCTATAGGTGGTGGCATCTGGGGGCCAAGTTAAATTTTAGTTTCCGGACAATAACCCCTGAAAAAATTAACGGATTCTTCTCAATGTACAATATCTTCCGAAATCCTGTTCAGATTTGGGCAAATTTGATAATTGTGGGTACCTTTCCATGGCCACTGGATCTCATTTGGGATTGCTCCACATGTTGGGTACTGAAAGTTGCGGTTCCAAGTCAAATCAATTGAACCCCTCCGGTTTTCATTGAATTTAATAATTGTATTCTCACCTGAAGATTATGCCAACAGAATAAAAATAGGCATAATGTAATCTATGGTGTTATTCTGCTCAATTTGAACAAGTTTGTACCTGAATAAAAATCCTTATGGTCACCATTTTGAATTTAACTATCATTTTTAATGTGACGACTGAGCAAATAGATCCAAAATGGGCAAAAGGTATCTGGCTATGATTTTGGATCCTTTGGTTTTGATAAATTTGCACAAACAACTAATAATGCCTGGATATACACGAGCAACATGGAAAAGTAGGAGAATCAGATAATCCCACACAGCTGCCATGTTGAATTTGAACGTCGTAGTTAGATCTTGAGAATACGCAAATAGTTTCAAAATGGGCATAAGTTGTTAGGCTATGCTAAGAGATTCCTCTGTTTCCATAAATTTGTACTACGAGCGAAGAATAGCAACATGAAAAAATATGGCCACCATTTTGAATAGGGATATGTAAGTGGCTTCAAAAAGAGCATAGGTTGTAGTGCTAAATTCTTTATTTTTTTGAGGGTTACACAATCAGTCTGAAGACTTCTTCCTCGAGGCCCTCTAGATAAACACAAAAATTTTATATTATCAAACATATAACCCACATACTTAGAATTCGTAATGAAAGAACTACAGATACAAAACAGTAAAACATGCAATTTGTGGCACAGTAAGCTAGCACATTAGGCTCTGGTATTTACAAAATTATGTACATGTTTCTTGAAAGAACTACAGACTCCGCTTTACATATATTGTGCGGAAGACTATTCCAGAGAAATACTCCTGAATAGCTTGAAACTTCTCTTAAAGGTCAACCCAAACGGATTTTTTTTTGGTCTAAGAATCCTTAAATCATAGTTCATACTTCACTTTGTATGAAAAAAAATATTGAAAAAATTCTAATCTGATCAGAAACACACGTAATATGGGAGCAAAGTGGGCTTTTTCACACTTTAACAGCTGGATTGATGACGTCACGCAGGGAAGTTGCCCGAGAAAAAACAGGGGATAACATGGAAAGCGAGTGCAGTCAGAGCTCCGGTTCAGATGTCGATTCGAGCGATATCAGCTGCTTAGATGGAAATATTTTTCGCCAAGAAGATGAAATAGACAGAGGAGGATGATGACTGGCAAATTAACTGTTGTTTGCAGACCAACGGCGGAATTCAGCCCTATCAATTCGAGCCGTACGGCTCAGATTCGGACAGTGACAACCACTCGGACAACGTGGAACTCGACGACAGGATTCGGAGAGATCGTTTGTTGAATACAGATTGGTATGCAACTTGACTGGAAACCTTATTATCGTCATCTATAAGACCAAATGTCCATATATTTCAAACTGTATTGAATGTAGAACGATTCTGTGATGTAAACAACGAGCACATCCGTGTTGTTATTGTTGTTACTGACCGAGGAAGCCTTTTCGAAGGGATAAACTCCGGGATTCGGCAGTATGGACAGTAAACTGTTGATAACTCTACTGATACAAGGGCGTAGACAAGTTGTGAAGTTTTGGGGGGGGGCTTAGGGGGAGAGTCTGAGAGGGGGTATCCCCCCTCGCAGCGTAGACTTTTTTTTGAAAATTGATGGTAAATTGGCGCTCACTGGGAGCATTTGAGCGATAAAAGTTGAACTTTTTGTTTTGCGAAAATCTTTTACAGTGGCGATCCCTACACCGATATACAAGGTGAAATGATCATTCAATCCGGGGTTCGCACTATATTAATTCAAGTTATTTTTTAGATAATACTATTTTGCCTACATAGCAGGGGCGGTGTTTTGATGCGTGGTTGACCGCATGAGTTCTTGTGGTCGTGCTGAAGTTGCCAAACTTATCAAAAGTGTAAACTTAGGGGTCCTTTCTCGGAATAGTAGCGAAAAATATCCATATTCATCATATTTACACCAGTTAAATATAGTGACTTTGTGTCTGGGTTAGATTTTTTACCTGTATTTCTAGGGTTTCTCTGTATTGAGAGTTCGTATCTCTCGTTTGTGAATAATTAAGTACGGAAGAAATGACTGGGATCTCAATTAAAAAAAAGTTTATGGTGAAAAAGTTCTGAAAAAATCTGTTCAGCCAACGTGTTGACCTTTTTCGTCCAAATGGGCGATATTTGATTGAATTGGTGCACATTATTCGTTTCTGGGCGAAAATTACACGGGATCTTTAAGTCCGATATCGCCAAACTTTTGCGTTGCTCTCTGACCGATTGCAATTATTCTAGTCCTTCTGGTAAGCATTGTTGATTTTACTTCCCCTGTAATATGCAACAATTGATAAAGATATGTGACAAGCTAAACATTTACTTCTCTGCTAGGTTTCCTTTTTGTTTCTTTCTTGCTTTTTTTCTCCCTTTGTTTTTTTTTTCTTTTTGTTATTTTTTTTTGACGGACGTCAATATAGCCCCCCCTTGTCTACGCCCTTGTGATATACGTCCGATTTGAATTTTGTTTGTTTTCTCATAATCCCCATGAAATACCAATTTCAGAATTATATAGTTTGATAAAAAAAACTTCGGACATTCATGGCGAAAAGTAAGCCGTGGTGAGTGGATCGGCATTCACATTTGCTCAATTTTCGACAAATTACCTCAATTAAATTGAAATCTTATGATATTCCCACAATCTCAAATGTCAAGGGATTATGAAAGTATTATTATCACCTCTGTATCTACAGCCATTCACTCCAACTGGTGTTTTTTATTTATTTACTTATCAAACGTATATATATTTATGAAAGATCATTTTATTATTATTAAATAGTATTATATATGAAATAGAGACTCATCCAGTCTAACCTGTAGGTGCTCAAGCAACAAATGCCACGCGAGAGCGAGCAGGGCATGTACAGCCGTCCCCCTGCCCGAGGCCTCGCTTGCAGGCTAGGTTCGTTCAGCCGATGTCCGTGATAGATTCTCCTTGTCCGATTTCTTTGCCGTCACATTCTGATTGTTCTTAGGTTTGATAGTTGGAATAGCTGTTCTCTTTAGTTTTGGTTTGTACCCGAATTCAACTGCTACGCTGTAGATGTCCTCGAATGATGTCTAATTTCTGTCAAAATGTGCCGAGAAAATTATACGAGTACTGGCTCGGGCCCTCTTTCCACACTCTCGTGTTGCGTACAAATTTCGTCCAATTTGCAGCGATTTTCTCGTCTTTAGGCCACAAATGAATACTAACACCGTCATCTGTAGTAAAACTGCAACCTACCACTACACAACGTCGCGGCATATTTAACAAATGATGCCCCGATACTCCGAAAATCTCCAGAAATCAGCAGCTACTTACGACTGTGGTATACGGCTTTAACATAGAGAATACAAGACGGCTTCCCTCCGTGACGTCACAGCTGGAATTGACAGGAGAGCGATTTTCACCTTTCAAACGGCAATATCTCGCCAATCAGACTGCACAAAATTATGAAAAAAATATCATTATTTTCAGAATCGAAAGGACTATTTTTTTATATTTTTGACCTCAGAGCGTTTGGGTTGACCTTTAAAGTAGGCCTACTCAGTTCAGCATTGTGGTATGTATAGATTTTCAGTACAGGTTGATCGTAAGGTTCGGTTTGTAACATCAGATGATTAAGAGGAATTTTGAAACAGAGATCTGGTCAGAATTGAAGCTCTTGAAAACTAGCGGGTGGTTGGGTGGGTTCAGGTTCGTGTTGCTTCAATGCATTTTGCCGAGAAGCAACAGGTGTGATGTCTTGCACTGTGATATCACTTGTCTTTATTGCACCATGTAAGCATCCTGTCGGTCTTGTACGCTGTCCTCAGTGTTTTATAGGGTGGATGGAAGGTGTCTGGTTCCATGCTGCTTCAAAGATTTCTTCTTTGAAGTAGCAGAAACACAACTGGGCTGGGTGGTGCCTAGTTGGTTCGTCGTGATATAGCTGAAATAATGTTGAAAGCGACGTTAAATTCTATTCACTCGCTCTTTTAAACTAGAAGTACTTTTTGTAGAAATATTCTTTCATTTATTGTCATCCAATTTAGTTGTTTGAGAGGATCAACACGGAGTATCATTAGGGCTGCTCGTATTTGGAGTCTATGAATTCTTTCTAGGTAGCATTCAGGGGCATTCCCCCAAATTGTGGAACAATAGCTAATGTGAGGCTGGATATATGCTGTGTACAATAGGGATTTGGCTTTCACAGATATCTATTTCTAAATAAAAGTCCAATAAGAGATGAATGTTTTTCTGACAATGTTTCACAGTATGGTCCCCATGTGGGAGCACTATCCATAGTAGTTTATCAGTATTTACATTTTAAATAGGGCGCCTATTAAGTAGAAGAATAATTAATCAGTTCTCTGTTCACCACTTAACCCATCCAAATCATTATTTAACAAATTCTCAACAATATCGAGTGTTTTACTGGCGGATGTGATTGCGGCATAATCAGCAAAAAGTTCAATGGAGGAAGAGGTTACTTCTTTTTCAACAAGATCATTTACATAAATAATAAAAAGTAAAGTGCCCAGTATTGATCCCTGTGGTACATGTACACCAGCCTGTACTTCCGCCGCCTCTGATGTTTCATTCCTTAAACATACTTTGTTTTCTAGCCAACAGTAGGACTTCATCCATTTCAGGGCTGTTGGACAGATTTTGTAGCACAAGCTTTTTTAGGAGGATTATGTGTTCCACCAAATCAAATGCCCTCTTGAAGTCAACACAAATGGTACCCACCATTTCTTGGTTGTCTATCTTTGAGCCAGGTTTTCGTAAGTTTAGTCAAGAAGGTTTGGGTTGACCGTCCGGGCCTGAAGCCTGACTGAGCATCGTGAAGATTATAAGTAGTCAGATATTCATACAAGCTGTCATGAACGTGTTTTTCTAGGTTTATTATTATTATTATTATTGATAACCTGAGAAGGGCAATTTATGGATGAACCCATATGAGCGCCATTTTGAAATAACGCATAATGGTTATCACCAGAACTAAAGACTCAAAATTAGCCAAATATAATGTAATATTCCAAAACTATGGAAAGTCTTTGCTCTCAGTTTTTATACGCCCGCCAAAAGGCGATGGCGGTTTCCGTCCGTCTGTCCGTCCGTCCGTCCGTCCGTCCCGTGTCCGGTCCATATCTGGGACAGTTTTCTATCTACAGTTCTAATTTTGGTGAGTGGATACCCTACAGGGAGACGATGTGTCGCGTACCAAAATGACGGTCAAGGTTAGAGGTCAAAGGTCACTGATCTAAAAAACAGGAAATCACTGAAGTGTCCGTGTCCGGTCTATATCTGTGAACGTTTTCTATCCACAGCTGCAATTTTTTTTGTGAGTGGATAGGCTAGGTAAAGACGATGTGTCGCGTACCAAAATTGGGGTCAAGGTCAGAGGTCAAAGGTCACTGTTGCCTAAAATAAAAAAATCATTGATCATTGAGTTTTCTCTCAACAATTCTAATTTTTGGTGAGTGGATGCCCTAGGGTGGAATGATGTGTTGCATACCAAATGTAGGTAGAGGGCAGAGGTCAAAGGTCAGTGACCGAAAAATCAGGAAATCATTAAAAATTCTAATTTTTTGTGAGTGGATTCAATATTGGGAAATGAAGTGTCGCATACCAAAATATAGGTCGAGGTCAAAGGTCACTGTGACCCAAAAATCAGGAAATTATTAAAAATAACATTTCTTTGTGTCAGTACATACATTAGGACACAATAGGTCACATATCAAAATGTAGGTCAAGGGTCAATGTCACTGTGACCCCAAAATCATGAAATTGTTAAAACTGATTTTTCGAGTCCATTGACAAATTACGGGTAGCCGTTTTGTCATGTACCAAAATTTAGATCCAGGTCAAAATCACTGTGACACCAGAATCAAGGTCAAAGTTCAGTGTAACCTAAAATCAGGAAATCATTAAAAATTACTAATTTTTGGTGAGTGGATTCAATAGGAGGAATGAACTGTCGCATACCAAAAATTAGGTCACGGTCAAAGGTCACTGACCCCAAAATCAGGAAATTATTAAAAATAACTTTTTTTTGTGTCCGTAGATACATTAGGGGACACGAGGTGTCACATACCAAAATGTAGGTCAAGGTCCTAAGTCAAGGTCACTGTGACCCCAAAATCTTTTTTGTGTCCATTGAGAAATTACGGAGAGATGGTTTGTCATGCACCAAAATTTATGTCAATGTCAACAGTCAAGGTCACCGTGACTCCAGAATCAAGAAATCTTTGAAAATTACTTTTTTTGTGTCAGTAGATACATTAGGGGAAATGTACCAAAATGTAGGTCAAGGCTGAACATCAAGGTAACTGACCCCCAAACTCATGAAATTAAAAAAAATCATGATTTTCTTGTGTCCATTGAAACATTGATGGAAGACTATGTGTCGTGTACCAAAATTTAGATCACGGCCAAAGGTCAAGGTCACTGATCCCAAAGTCACATTTCCATATGTCTGTCAAAGACGAGATCATGTTATGCGATGTTTCTTTCTGTCCATTCATCCATTAACAGTTGTTGTCCATGTGATATCTCTAGTTTCAAGGTATGGAATGGTATCAAATACCTTACTCACATGGCGAAGAGGAGCCATACATCAATTTGTCAAATGTCAAGATCACAGTCCCCCAAAACTGAATCTAGTTTAGCTGACTATATGTATTAGGTTGGAATATTCAGAGTTCTCTCCCCTACATATATATGGCATTTGTCCTGTGGAGTTGTCTCCCATGTTTGAAACCACCACATTTAGTTAAACTGTTGTGAAATAAAAACCATACATTTACTAATTTAACGGGGAGAGGGGTCATTTATGAACTTCATACCTGTTTATCAACTCAAGAACAAAGGTTTACTTCATCACTTCTCTCGAAAAATTCTCTCGTCTGAAAGAAATCCATTTGCAGGAAAACTGCTATTTTCTTGTGTTCGACTATTGTCGATTTCAGTGTTGGATATGTGAGCTCTCGGTTCTTGCTCCAAGGTCAACTAGTTTCCAAGAGTTTCCAAGCTCATTTTAGTAATACCATTCAATTTTAGATGTGATATATATGTTACATTCTCAGAGGCACAAAATTGTAGACCTTTCTCTGGATTGCTAGTTACCAATTGGAATCAAGGCTATTAAACAACCTTGAAATTTGCACCAATGTAATTCCAGATATATGGACGTATATTGAAGCCCCTTGGGCTCTTGTTAATCATTCTGGTGATACCATGAATGTTCAAAAGGGCACAAAATTTTTAACTACTTCAAACTCGAGGAAGAAAATTTCAGACTAACAATTAACTTGATCGGGAAGATCCAGTCCATAAGAAAATGGTTGTTGCCAAAATTCACAAACAAAAAATACTGAATGACCCAACACTAATATCTTAAAATTCACCCGGTACAACTTCAGATTTGATACCCATTTCTTTTACAGGGAATTTCACACAAAAATGTTTCAAATTGTTTTAAGGCTCATATTTTGGCCATTGGATGTTATTTGACCTCGGAAAACCCTAATAATGACCTCAGTTTGCCAAAATTGTCTAATAGTATCCTCCCTTCCCTGAACCATACCTCATTTGACCCGTAAAGTGACTTTAAAATGACCTCAATCCAATAATTAATGAGCTAACCATACCAGTGTTAAAGCCATACAGTACATAAAACCAATTTAGCATGGATAGTCATTGGTGACAAACATCACAATGTAAATAGAGTTAATAATGACTTCTTACGAATGTTAAACTTATTTAACTCCAAAAATGACCCTGAATATAATTTCCAAAATCCAGGTGACATTCACTCCCACCTGGAACCCTGACACGCAAAGAACTAATTTAGCATAGGTATCCATTTGTAACAAACAATGCCATCAAAAGTTACATTTGGTGTCAACTATTACAAAATTAGGATAGGTGGGCAGTCTTATTCATTCATTTTCTGATAAACATGATAAACATGGTACAGACGTGTAAATATTTTGTGGAAGGTTGGGTCATAGACATTTTAAGTTGGTTTGAACATTTTATTAGTCTATGAAATAACCATTTATTACTATCGGGTGAATGCGGCGTTTTCACCTTTTCACAGAATGTACAGTTTCATATTTCAAAGATTTGTAGTGAAAATGTAAGTTGCAGATGCTCACTTGGAACGAATTTGAGGAGAGTAATCCATCACTCGCCTACATCAAATCCTCTTATTCATAATTTCCAGGTTTAGGTGGTTTTCTTGCCTGTTGTTCATGAAAGTAGTCACTGTACTGTTTACTTACAGACACCACAAAACTACACCGGAACCAAATATATAATTTTAATTGACTATTGCTAACTGTACATACTATACCAGTTTACTATGTCCACTTAGTGACTGCCCATGCATGTTTCATCTCTACTGGCTTAGGTAGCAGTGCAAGGGTGAAAGCAACCTGTGTACTGGGATAGTACTGGTGTATACACAGTGAACAATATCAGCTGACAGGTAACTTGATTTTGGTGATCTGCAATGGCCTCTTTACTTGAAATTACAATGTACACGACAGTGAATATGCAAAATGTTGGATTTCTCATTTCTGCTTTTGTTGATATTTTATATATACATAGCTGTATTTGACAGTAATGGCACTTACAGTTCTGTATTTGACAGTAATGGCACTTACAGTTAGTTTTAGTTCATGATAAAATTTACTGTAAAAAGATGGCAGACTCGATGATCATGGAACTACTGTGCGGACTTGAAAACATGGGGGAGGGGGGGAGGGGGTGTATGTTGTAGATATCAGGGTAGAAGCTAATCTGATTCAGTAAAAGGATGGTCTCCAGAGCAGTTCTTATGGGAGCTTTTGTGGGTGACTGAAATCCATTAATGTCCACCATAAACAGTAGTCCATTCACATGTTTTAGAAACTCGTTTCACATTCCTCTAAATTTTCACTTCTGATGTGCTTCATCACTATTCACTTGCCCAAAATTTTGAAGGGAACGTACGGTCACTTAGATAGTTTTTCATTTTCTCCACTCCATTGCGTTTTTGTAAAGCTAAAGGTGGTTTAAGATCTGTAAAGGGTTTCTCTTCATTGATGAGATGGAATGCAGTAATGAAAATCTGTTTCACACATTGAATCCATCACCATAAATCCCTTCAAAATTTTAGTTTCATGAGGTTTTAGCACTGCTTCCTTCACACCTGGTGCATTTTTGTGAGCCCATGAGAATTCATGTTTTTACGTTGTTGAGGCATTAACTCAGTGTTCCAGTTCGGAAGGCATTGGATTTCTTCGTTGTGTGGTATCGCGCACAAACCAAACAGAACATCCCACGTGTGTCGTGTTTCAGCCAAGGATGGCCATTTTCCCATGAAGGTTTATATAACCGCAAGCGAGATTTCTCATAATCCTCCACTGTCTGTCACTCAGCAGAGTCACCCTTTACTTTAGCAGTAATATTGTCAACACCCTTAGAGTGACGACTGCCATTATGAAAAGGATGAACATTGCAACAGTAAACAAAAGTCCCTGTTTCAGCCTCCCATATCAACAGCTGTGTGACATTACAATGCATTGCGCTAAAACGGGATTCCCCCAAATGGGAATTCCATAATGGCGACTCTCAGCGAAGTAGCGAAAAACGTGACAATCAAACCGATCAATGGTGTTGAATCTCCGATAAGCGCATAGAAATTCTGAAACGTAATGTAAATAAAGACAAAGACTAATTTCATTCCAGAGAAATTTGAGTTACTCCTAAACAAAATTAAGGTTGCCCGGCGGACCGGTGAAGTTGCAAAAAGTACTTGCCTCTGCTGATATCATTTCTGGCTGGAGTGCCAGGCAGGCGGTTTTTCATCGACATGGATCTTGTTATGGGGCCACTATAATCTGGTGAGGAGGAGAATGAGACATGATGAAATACACTGAAACCTGTGAATATGGACACCTGGGTAAACTATTGAAACTATTGGCCTTTCGGAACCACAAGGAGTATATACAAGGAGACAATTGTAGCCTACATGATCGTCTCTGCACTCTCCTTACTTACTTTTCTGGGTTTTTTTTACCTCCGATCTCTTTCGCCCGGCCATCTCCTTTTTACAGCTATATTAATTTCTATTTCTGTCCTATATGGCTGAATGTAACCCAGTATATCTGCAGAACTGTGTTCGGTATAGCTACTATATTTTGGAAACTTATTTATATTGCTGCATTATACAAGCCAACAAAGGATTATTCGCCTTGGCTTATGGAGTTATGCCCCTTTCGGATGTAATAATCTCCGATTTTTTGTTTTTGTTCAGAATATTTTTGTTCTTAGGCCATATTTTTCGCACGCGATATGTCAAATTATTTAATATATTCCTCCAATGCATCCAATTTCCCACACTGAATTTATCATATTTTAATCCATATAAGCATCTTCTGCATTCAACCAAATCATTCAGGCTTTTACATATGCATTTTCCATTCATTACTTACTCACTTACTGTCTGGCTGAGGGGTTGTTTTGCTGGGATTTTTTTTTTTCGGTCTGAAAAATCACAAGATGAAAACCTTATTAAATGGTGAAATATAGGAACATGGGAAACATTATCATTGTGAACTCCTTTGAACTTTCTTCAACTTTTCTGGAAACTATGAAATCTGTTAAAATGTGTGAATTTCAGTCAGCCATCATGGGCAAAGTTAATGTAAAAGAATTCCTTATTCCTACGAAGTTGGCTTTCATTTGCAAATTGTCCGGTAATGAGCGAGTCAGTCCATACGAATCATTTCATTGGCAAAATAAGGAGAACCGTTGACATCAGAACCTTGATTGTTGGCATGAACGTGCATTAGGGGACTGTTACCAGCAAGTTCTGAGCTGGTCTACTTTTGATGAAAATTTGACCTACTTAGGTGACCTATAACATTACTCTTGGACCCCCAAGTCATCCAGGTGACTAAAAACATTACGCTTGGACCCTCAAGTCATCTTCCTCATTCAATTTCGTAGGTCCTGTGACTTGAGTCACTACTCAGGTGTTAGTACAAATGCTCCTGTTTGATAATATTTATCTCTTCCAATAAGTTATAACTGGATGACGGCACATGTCGGTGGGAAAACATTTATATAGACTATAGATAAAAGAATATGAAATATAGGCCTACAATATAATGATGCAGAAACAAAATTACCTGTATCGCTGTCATCGGTGGAGGAGCGATCTTGTTATGCTGCTGGATGGCTTTCACCAGCAGCATCAGGGCCTCCCGCCTCATCTTCGGTTTCCCGTCTAAAATACAAAAGTAGTAACCTGTACATTGTATCTTCATTATGAGAAGACAAATCAGTATGAGTAAGATCTACAATAGACATCTCAGAGTGAGTGAATATGATTAAACGTTGCTTTCAACACTATTTCAGTCATATTACAATGTTGGTTCCTATTCCTTTTCACACCCGGGAAGAACACGGGTAGGGTCCTATTCCTATGGAACACCTTAATCATCTGCATATGAGAGGAAATATTGTATGGCACCTAGATGTCAAAGAATAAGCAATGCTTAAAACCCTTACACAAAAAGCATTATCGGCCCTTAGTAATTTGGAGCACCTAAGTCATCTACATACATGTACATGTATGCAGACAATGACATGCGATATCCAAATTCCAACACATATTTTTATATTGGCATATCCCTTGGACACCAAAGTTAAATACGTATTTGATAATTACTTTGAAATAATTTGGAGCAACCAAGTCATCTATATATACGTAATGGCATTCAGGAAAAGTTCAAAACTGTTTAACAAAACGAACTTGAACAAATCAACGTGCAAACACCTAACTCTCCCTGGAAGCGTTTCTAACATACATGTATAGGTACATGTAATTTGGAACACCTCCGTCATCTCCTCTTGCAAATTTCGTCAACATTCAATACATGTTTTTTTTTGCATGGTTCCAGACACGGATTTGTTGGTAGTATCTTAGTGTAACTCATTAGGCAGTTAGATGAGATGAGGCTGTTCTGTATAAACGACTGAATAACAGACTGGCTTTTCTACAGATTGTCAAGAGGATTTGGGCTCCAATCCTAATATCAACCAGTCTCCGAAGAATTTCAGCTTTATGTCACGTTCAGCAATATTTCAACTATATGGCGACAATGAAACAAAATTTTAAGTATAGTCAAGTTAACAACTTATTCATTCAACACATTAAAACATACATGTACATACATTAAAACTTATGCAACAACCGGATTTCTTTCAAATAACCTAAGATACAGTCCTCTTTCACCCTAAAAGATCTTCTAAAGCAGCTGCTCGATAAAAAAGAATCTCCTACAATCTTAAATCTGTATGTGTTTCACTGTGAGTACTGGCTCTGATTTGTGTAACTGTTTGTGAGTTAATCATGTATGGCTGATTCTACATCATCTGATCGTGGTTTGATCGAAACGTTTCTGGCTGTTCAGATGATTATAGCCTACAGTTTTTTTAACTCGTTAAGTTTGCTATTATTCGCAGCATCCCCCATAGTTGTAAATAACAGACTGGCTATTTGCAGGACTACAGAGCGGAGCTAACACTTGACGTATTCAATAGACGATTTACAAGAAGACACCAGTGGCTCCACCATACAATGCCAGAGAGCGCTGTTCACGATCACAGCATGAATAACAGATTGGCCATATCAGGTACTGTAAGCAGAGTCGGGACTTCATCTTTGGTACATGTGCCAATCTCAAAGGTGAGGCCATCTGTGCCGAATTATGCAATGAACATCAGTATCTTACAGGTTCAAGTCTATAAACTGAATATTCAGATGACTAAGGTGCTCCAAATGGTGTTAAGGTATTTTACCATGCGCAGATGACATGCCGTTCTCAAATAATTACAAGGCCATCCGCATGAGTCTAGTCCCTATAGCGAACAACTTTAACTCCGGCATAGATGACTTGGGGTGCTATAATTACTACAAACATTAATATTTTGGTGCCCTTCATTATCTTACAGCTATCCACTGGATAGGCAAGTGAATAAGATGCTCCAAATTGTCTACCAGGTTCTTTACCTCCAGTGTAGATGAGATAGGAGTCACAAAGGATTTGGAGGCCATTCAAGTGTGTGGAGGATTTGGGGGCTCCAACCTCTTCAAGGCAATTGTGGTATGTTTATAGGCTAATAATCCCAATATCGAGGTTATTATCAGAATATTCAGAAGACCAATGTGCCCCAAATTGTCTACGTAGTTATTTCCCATGAACGGACAGCATATGTGTCCAAAACCACATGATTCCAAGCCTATTTTCTAGTATGCAGATGTAGTTGCCACATCGATCCAAGAGGCCCAAAATCATTTGAGATGAGAGTTCTTTCCCTGCAGTAAACTCTCAAAACGCTGTATTTCACTTCTGCTATCAAGAGAGGTAAAGATGTCACAAAACATACAGGAAATACAGCAGTTTTGCTTGTTAAATTTGGGCTATCAATGACGGGAAATTATTTTTTAATAGCTTACGTGAGTTTAGAACAGTCAAATTATTTTTAAAAAATAATTTTATTCAGACGAAGTGGTGCTTCATGTACCCCGTATGCACTTCCATTGTGGCTCAGGTCTAAGGAAGTGCTTAGTATTGGCCAAGTAATGGTATTGGTCTGTTGGCCAAAAAACTTGGCAAAAAGTAGGGTATTGCCAATAATAATCATACACTGGTACCAGGGTACAAGGGCAAACAGGTACAAGGGCAAACATATCTCCCAACATTTGACTTGACGGAGTTCGAGCTGATGGCTGGTTACGTGTATATATGCAAATAATTCTAGTAAGTGAAAAAGATGAAACCGCTATAATATTACATACCCGTACCTCATTACATTGAAGGTAACATGCCAGTTGAAATTCATGCCGTTTTCTTCTCGGGTCTAATTAGCTATAACGAACACGGTTACACCTATCTGGCCTTGGCTTTTTTGGACCTGTCTAGGCCTGTGAGGGGATTTCATTTACCCTATT
>JAVTVY010052384.1:0-25070 GCA_036873755.1 Hanleya hanleyi
ATGGGCAGTGGATTGTACATCCGGGACCTTGTCAACATCCGGGTTTTCCAGTGGGTTTTCCCCCTCGTTCCCCCATCTTCCATACGGGTACTGTGATTTTACATCCGGGTCCGCATCTTACCTCCGGGGTTTTCCATGTTTACTGTCACGTGTCCGGAACCGGAAGTTGTTATAAGGCAGGTGGCGCCCCGAGCCCCGGTGCTCTTGAAGCTCGGAGCTCTTGGAGCGGTGTGCAAACACTGGTCAAAGAGGGCTATACAACCAAACACTGGTCAAACAGGGCTATACGGTGAAACACTGGTCAAACAGGGCTGTACTACCAAACACTGGTCAAACAGGGCTATACCACCAAACACTGGTCAAACAGGGCTATACCAACAAACACTGGTCAAACAGGGCTATACCACCAAACACTGGTCAAACAGGGCTATGCCACCAAACACTGGTCAAACAGGGCTACACCAACAAACACTGGTCAAACAGGAAAGAGTGAGGAGAAACATTAGACCTGCCTCACTAACTGTATTGTAGATGTATTGATAATAAGAAGTTTGAGTATCTCAGATGAACCATATTGAAGTGATCTTTGACCCATGCGCACCATTTTTATCCGGTATTCTGCAAGAGCATTTGGACACCTGTTGACCTCAATAATTTGCATATGACCTCTGTGAGGTCACTTCCGCTTCCGTTCACGTGACCGGAACTGACCTTTGACACTGTGCGCAATTTTTATCCGGTTTTGTTAGCGCGCGCAGGGTCAAAGGTCAGTTTCGGTCACGTGAACGGAAGCGGAAGTGACCTCACAGAGGTCATATGCAAATTATTGAGGTCAACATGGTTCATCTGAGATACTCAAACTTCTTATTATCAATACATCTACAATACAGTTAGTGAGGCGGGTCAAATGTTTCTCCTCACTCTTTCCTGTTTGACCAATGTTTGCTGGTGTAGCCCTATTTGACCAGTGTTTGGTGGTATAGCCCTGTTTGACCACTGTTTGGTAGTACAGCCCTGTTTGACCAGTGTTTGACCGTATAGCCCTGTTTGACCAGCGTTTGGTTGTATAGCCCTCTTTGACCAGTGTTTGCACGCCGCTCCAAGAGCTCCGAGCTTCAAGAGCACCGGGGCTCGGGGCGCCACCTGTCTTATAACAACTTCCGGTTCCGCACACGTGACAGTAAACATGGAAAACCCCGAAGGTAAGATGCGGACCCGGATGTAAAACCACAGTACCCGTATGGAAGATAGGGAACGAGGGGGAAAACCCACTGGAAAACCCGGATGTTGACAATGTACCGGATGTAAAATCCACTGCCCCTACATACACACGCGCGCGCGCAACGTGGTTCAGTTGTACACTAGTACATCTTGGCCCTCGACTTGGGATTAGTTGAACTGAGTGTGCTAAAAATAGATAAGCCAGCTAGCGTGCTATAAAAGGGAAGCAGCCTGGCCGTTTCATCAGATACTCTGTCAACCACCAAGATGTTCACTTGTACTATGTGCTTCAAATCATTCACTCGTCTGCACGACTTACGCCGCCATGAGGCTACCAAGCACGACGGAACCGCCCGATATAGCTGTATGATATGTACACTGTCGTTTCAGCGCCCGGATCATTTACAGCGCCATAAACGTTCAATTCATGGGCCACCCAAGCGTCCATGCGAAAAATGTGGTCGGCTTTTCAAACTGACCAGTCAGTTGCTGCGACACCAACGCACACGACACCCTCTTCCGCAGCCACGTTTGCTGGTAGAGAAGCCCGTAGGCACCAGTATCGAGACAGAGGGAGCTCCCACCCATCGCATGAGGGCCGATGATGATGATGATGATGATATCGCCCTAATTCAACAGTCAAATTCCGACGACAAGACCTTGAGCCAGATTTTGTACGACGTAGAGGGCCAAGTACACTTCGCGGAAGAACCCATAAATGTTCCTAGCGATCTATTACACGACGATCATCCAGTGAGTGACATCTATCGGCGCCATTGGCCCATGATCCGGCACTGCTTCCGCCGTCATCGCCCTATTCAAGATATCTACAATTTCCGACTGACCGGCCTCGCCCATCTACGCAGCTACGTGGAAGCCACCTTCAACGATCAAAGTACGACCTCCAAGTTGAATCTGGCGTTTGGTTATGTGCTACAGCATAAGGAGGCAGACCAAGTCCGATACTTCTACCCGAGCAGTAGCATCCGGGTATTTGACCAACCGTTTACCATCACGGATAAGACGTCGCTAGAGACGATGCTGGAGAAACTGGACACCGTGGACCCCTTGGAATGGGCCCAACAACAACGCCTGAACACCCAGTGGGTCGTAGAGAGGATGACCAATGTCACGTTTTTCATTACCAAGCTGACCGACTACACCGTAGGCTGAATGCTTCAGGCATGCACTGATGAATACCATAACAAGCCATACATACTCTATATGTCTATACGCTGATCGTTGACGGCGGCAACGTTAGGTGGGTTCTTGTACATCCCTGACTGTAGAACATCGGGTACTCCTATGTTGGCCTATAAGAGCCGGAATTTTTACGGCATTCATCATTTCCAGATCCACAGCCGATATGTTCTCTTGCACAACTTGCTCGAAGCGCTTTCATCGCCTGGACAGTTTGCGTTGTCACACACGTGCACGCCACGAAGTACCCATGCATACATGTGCGGATTGTGATATAGTCTTTAAGCATCCCAGTCAATTGAGACGTCACCGAAATGTCATACACGGATCACGCTCGCCACTCTCGAGACCGGATATTTTAGTTTCTATGGGAATGCATCTGAGAATAGAAGAACCCATGGAGGTCGATTCGCCGCCGCAAATTGAAGAGCCGAAGGAGATTGATCTCAGTGTTGAATGAGAGAAGTAAGAGCTTCGAGCTTCAGTATCATGGATTGCCCAAAGACGTTTAGGTTACAATGAACGAAGATTAAACTTTCTGAAATAATGGCTTCTGATTGGTCGATAGGATGGTCACCTTGCTTCTAACTATAAATACGGAAACACGCATGCTAGATGTACATTTCTCACAACCTGTACCAGACCCGATCAAATGGAAAAGCCAGCCAATTCCAAGGCAGATGAGCAATCGTTGAAGATTGACGAAAAGGTGGCGGTTCCCGCTCGACTCCGCAAAAGAGTTACCAAAAGATACCCGCCCATAACTATGGAAATGATTGATGATTTCTTCAGTGTGGGTTACAGCTCAACCAGGGGAGAGCCCGGAGATCTCCGCTACCATCGCCAGCGATGCCTGACCTGCCTTGAAGGTGTACCCTTGGCCGGGTGTGATCTTTGCACGAGGAGAGAGGAGATTTTCCAGTGGGCGAAGTGAATTGAACATCCGGGCACTTTTACATCCGGGGACTTTTACATTCGGGTACATCCGGGTTCTTGTACATCCGGGTTCTTGTCGCTGACGTCCGCGCCTACATCCGGGTACTTCTATGTTGGACTATAAGAGCCAGAATTTTTACGGCCTTCATCATTTCCAGATCCACAGCCGACATGTTATCTTGCACAACTTGCCAGAAGCAATTTACTCATATAGAAAGTTTACGACGCCACGAGGCCTCCACCCACAACGATGCACGGTATACTTGTATAATCTGCGCACGGTCATTCAATCGGGAGGATAATTTACTGCGCCATGAAAGGGCACTCCACGAGGGTGCGATGGTACAATGTAACGATTGTGGTCGACTCTTCAAACGACCCAGTCGGTTGAAACAGCATCAACGTTTGATTCATGCCTCGTCTCTACGGTTTGGGCGACAACTTTCCACTAAAGTGGAGCCGCGGAAGGTCAGACCCAGTGAAGACGAACCCGGGGAGACGAATGCCAGTGGTGATGCGATCACGGAGAGCTCGCCTATACCCACAGTCCAGGAGGGTCTGGATATCCAGCCGGACCCCAGCGTTACGGTTTCGAGTCATACGCCTGACGACATCGAACATTTTCTGGAAGATGCGGTGGATGTTCCCAGCGATCTCTTACAGGACGACCGTCCAGTGAGTGACATCTATCGGCGCCATTGGCCCATGATACGGCACTGTTTCCACCGTCATCGCCCTATTCAAGATATCTACAATTTCCGACTGACCAACCTCGCCCGTCTATGCAGCTACGTGGAAGCCATCTTCAATGACCAAGCTACGTCCTTCAAATTAAAGCTGGCGTTTGGTTATGTACTGCAACATAAAGAGACAGGCCAAGTCCGATACTTTTACCCGAGCAGTAACTTCCGGGTATTTGACCAACCGTTTACCATCATTAACCGGGCATCGCTACAGCCCGTGCTGGACCAAGTGGACCAATTGGATCCCTTGAGATGGACCTATGAACAGCGCCCCAACACCAAGTGGATAGTGGAGAGGGTCACCAATGTCACGTTTTTCGTGACCAAATTACGGAATTTTCCCATCGGATGAATGTATTCACCCATGCACTGATAGATACTCAGAATGCGCAAACAACTATCTGAGGATATGTTACCTCAACGGTATCCTGACCTGCCCGACGATGATTAGAACAAACGATTCAGAGCGAGCATGGCCGAAGATGGAACTTTCTGAAATGGCGACAGACAAGAGCAGCCGAAAATACATCTAACGGACAAGAAGGAATATAACAGATGCAAATGGTACCCTCTGATTGGACAAGAGTTTTTGTAAACATACCCAACGCGGCTCCCCCAGCGTAGGTATGATGTAACATTGGGGAAAATAAACTATATGAAAAAACCTTCTTGTTGTTGTTGTTCTCTCATGTGTCGTTGTTGTTGTTGTTGTTCTCCCTCCGGTCTGTTAAGGCGTAACGACGGACGTCACTGCATTTCGAAGAATTTGTGACAATTCCATGGAATATCTAGAAAATCAGAGCTTCTGAGATATTTCACCAGGGCGTTGAAGCATTAAGCTTGGCGTTGGTGGGCGTTGCTACAAGATGACACCTCACACGACGCATTCGGACCAAGGATGGTCCCTCTCTACCCCAAATATTTTCCTTCACTGCCCCAAAATGTCCACTTTCGCTACTACTCGTACTGATGAATGTAAAGTCCGTGTTCGGTTTTTTTATATTTTCGGGGAAAATCCTGATTTTACATGCACCCACCCATGCACCCAGGCCCCGATAAGCCCGGGAACCGATATTAGCCCTTTTGGATAGGGTTGATAGGTGTTTTCCTCTATTGTAGGGATAAAGTCCGTGTTCCGCTTTTTATATTTTCGGGACAAATCCTAATTTTACATACACCCCCTCCCCACTCTCTCAGCCGGCCCCGATAAGCTAGGGACCGATATTAGCCCTTTGGAATAGGGTTCATAGGAGTTTTTCCCTATTTTAGCGGTAAAGTCCGTGTTCCGCTTTTTATATTTTCGGCACAAATCCTAATTTTACATACACCCACACCAGGCAGAACCCGATAAGCCAGGGACCGATATTAGCCAGACGAGGTCAAAATACTCGCTTGTGATTGGCTGTCAAAGGTGACGAAATGCAAATTTTTCAGGTCAAAGGTCAATGGTAGTGAATATACACACACTATACTGGATTTGACCTTGAACTGATCACGTGACCTCTCCTTGATGGAAAAAAAACAGAACCAAGTCAGTACATGCATCCCATAGGTCACGCCCGATTCACGCGGAAGTGACGTCATACACCTGCGCACTCCCCATGATGGAAAACCCCCAGAACCAAGTCAGTACATGCATACAGTCAGACGAGGTCAAAATACTCGCTTCTGATTGGCTGTCAAAGGTCACGATATGCAAATTTTTGAGGTCAAAGGTCTATGGTAGTGAATATACGCACTCTATACTGGAGGTCAAAGGTCTATGGGAGTCAATATACGCCCTTGATAGGGGTTTTCCCCTAGTTTAGGGGGTAAAGTCCGTGTTCCGTTTTCTATATTTTTCTGGAGAAACTTTTACATGCACCCACCCATGCACCCAGGCCCCGATAACCCCGGGGACCGATATGACCCCTTTGGATAGGGTTGATAGGTGTTTTCCCCTAGTTAAGGGATAAAGTCCGTGTTCCGCTTTTTATATTTTCGGGACAAATCCTAATTTTATATACACCCACTCTCTCAGCAGGCCCCGATAAGCCAGGGACCGATATTAGTCCTTTGGGTTAGGGTTGATAGTTTTTCCCTAGTTTAGCGGTCAAGTCCGTGTTCCGGTTTTTATAACTTCGGGGAAAATCCTGATTTTACATGCACCCACCCATGCACCCAGGCCCCGATAAGCCCGGGGACCGATATTAGCCCTTTTGGATAGGGTTGATAGGTGTTTTCCTCTATTGTAGGGATAAAGTCCGTGTTCCGCTTTTTATATTTTCGAGACAAATCCTCATTTTACATACACCCACTCCAGGCAGAACCCGATAAGCCAGGGACTGATATTAGCCCTTTGGGATAGAGTTGATAGGGGTTTTCCCCTATTTTAGAGGTAAAGTCCGTGTTCCACTTTTTATATTTTCGAGACAAATCCTCATTTTACATACACCCACCCATGACTTGCAAAATCCTTCCGTAGGGACCCCAAATCCCCGAATCTCTCGTCGGCTTTATGACAAAAGAGATGATTACAACTTCGACATCGTGAATTATCCCTTTCTTGACAGTAATATTACAGTGGGACCTGCATATGGCGTACACATATCTCGCCTATTAGCATCCGGTGTTAAATGAGAGTTTTGTTAGGGTATGTTTGTTTGGGTCATCGTCGCCGTGTGACCAATAAGGTTAGGTGTGACGTTAAACTTCAAACAACCAACCAACCGGTGTTAAATGGGACGATTTTAATCAACATCACAAAACATTATTGCAGAAACTTATAAAACAGGGCTGTACCACCAAGCGCCTCTACTCAAAGTTTCTCAAATTTGGCGATACATATCGCATGCTGATAGCAAAATACAAGCGCAGCGTGCAAGATCCATTAGCGTGTCGTGGCCGAATGGTTAGAGTGTCTGACTCTGACCCCGAGTGCTACAGCTGGCGTGGGTTCGCGCCTCGCCAGTGACCGCTTACATATATACTCGCCTATTCACAAGGCGCTGGACTCATTCGGTGTCCAGGGTAAAATGGACTGACGGTGGAACTAGTTGCTACGCTAGACCTTCGCCAGCGGAGGCACTTGGGGAATAAAGTACCTGGGTGTCTTTCAGTGACCGCTATATAAATCCACTCGCAGTAGTACATCGCACACACCTGGTCAGAAGAAAGGGACGGGTCTATATGTACAGTTAGGAGGTGTCAATGCACTGTAAATAAGTTACTTGCACAGCCTGAACAGCACGGGACCTAGCCTGCTACTGACTCTGTCTCGACCACCCTGGTAAGCGGCGGGGTTACTGCAAGCTTCTAAATACCTCTGTAAGAGGGTGCTCCTAGATGAAAGGAGGGATTTCCGAACCAACAACAACAACATGGCGTTACGTTTCCTAACTTTTGTCTAATAGCGCTTAACCCGGGGCAAGGGGCCGTATGAACCCATGTACTTCAAGATCCTCCTGGTACTCGTACACCATTCTCTAGATGACGAATTTACAACGTATATCATATGGATTAAGAATACTGATCACGGATTTGATGTTTTTGAAACCTCTTGATGTCTTGCCGGCATCATTGAAAACTGTTGACCGATTCTCTCTTGCAGGAAACTAGCCTATGTTTATGTATACTATGATTGTTTTTTTAATTTGGTACTAATGCTGTTCTATAGAATATGTCTTTGGATTATGGACGCGGATATTATTTAATGGACGACGGATGAATTATGAATGACGGACCAGACGCTTGTAATTATCCTTTTAATTTGGTGCTAATGTTATTATATCAATTAGGTCTTTGGATACGGACACGGAAATTCTATTCTATGGACGACGGCTGAATATTGAATGACGCATTAGACGGTTGTATTCTCTATAGGTGGGATATCATTTCGAAGATAAAACTTGCATCATTATTGCATTAGAAAGTTTTCGTAAAATTGCAGTTAATGTAACGGTTTTGTCTTTAAAACACGCGGTGTGTCATTTTAACAGTCAATCCTTTCAGATCAATCGTGTCGAGAATACCTGTGTTTATATGAATTACTGCAAGTTTTAGTCGAACAGATTGTTTCAGATTATCTTAATTTTTGCTGTGTGATATACGATAACAAACTGTGGATTTACGCAGCGGTTTTTCAAAGTACAAACGAAGATTCCCAACAGAACAAAGAAACTTTCCACCCGTACAGATACTTCAGGTAAGCCAGTTTTCTGTTTGTGGAACAATAATTTTTACACCAAAATGTATGACCTCGTTTTATTCTACATTACGCCAGGTTTTGAATATGATATGATGTTCTACCGATTTTCTCAACCAAACCGAGGATTAAGCGTTTTAAATACGGTATTCCCAGCTCTTGGGGAAAATATATATACATTTTTTGCAGCTTGTATACTATGGTGTTCTATTTGTGCCAATTTGATCTCGCGCGTCGACTTGCAAAAGTCGACGCACGACGCGCGACGCGAAAAGTCGACGTCGTGTTTTGAAACGCGACGTCGCCCTTTCCGTCGCGCGTCGACTTTTACAATGTTGAAGAGATAGGCCAAAACTCGACGTCGTGTTTCAAAAGTCGACGTCGCCTTTTGGCCTATCTCTTAGCATTGTAAAAGTCGACGCGCGACGCGCGACGGAGAGGGCGACGGAGCCTTTCAAAACGCGACGTCGACTTTTCGCGTCGCGCGTCGTGCGTCGCCTTTTTGAAGAATCAAAACTCGACGCGCGACGCGCGACGGAAAAAATCGACGTCGCGTTTTAAAAGGCGACGTCGCCCTCTCCGTCGCGCGTCGTGCGTCGGGTTTTATAATGTTAAAGAGATAGGCCAAAACTCGACGTCGTGTTTCAAAAGTCGACTTTTAAAAAGTCGACGCGCGACGCGAATGTCCGCCGCGCGTCGCGCGTCAACTTTTTGAAAGTCGACGCGCGACGCGCGACGGAAAAAGTCGACGTCGCGTTTTGAAAGGCGGCGTCGCCCTCTTCGTCGCGCGTCGACTTTTACAATGTTAGGAGATAGGGCAAAAGTCGACGTCGACTTTTGAAACACGACGTCGACTTTTGGCATTGTAAAAGTCGACGCGCGACGCGCGACGGAAAGGGCGACGTCGCGTTTCAAAACACGACGTCGACTTTTCGCGTCGCGCCTCGTGCGTCGACTTTTGCAAGTCGACGCGCGAGATCAAATTGGCACATATAGAACACCATAGTATACAGAAACAAAATTTCTGCTGATTTAATGTAGCTAGACACACTCGCGCCTACATAGGCCTACAGTCAAACCTGCATGCGTATATCGGCCTAGTTGACTCGGCAATGAACATAAACCACATTTGTCAATTAATCTTTGTCGAGGTGATGCGAGGAAAAGTGACACGCGTATTGAAATTTTACAGTGAACGTAGTTTCTCTGGCTGTCCATGGTGTAGTAACACGTGCTACTTCTACCTGCATTAAATCAGCCTATTTTCTCGGTGAATTAAGCACCGGTATATGGACATGGCCTAGATGTAAGGTAAAACAAAAGTTCGCTCCCATTGACTTTAGTTGAATTTATTAAATGTACCACAAGCATGTCCAGTATCGACAAATTTCTTCACTTATATTCATAGCATTCGATCATTCAGTAGTTCATTTATTTTATGTATTTCCGGGACATTTTCTTCTGTGAATTGTGAACCACGTGTCCGTTTCACCATCCGAAGACAGCTACTAATATACAGCCTGTGTATTTTTACATCAGCCCTGACAGTTACTGGGGGAAGTGGTCGACCGGTACTGTTCAGCCTCTTGTGTATATGTCTTTCGCGTTCTGTTAAATGACAGTGATGAGTCTGACGAGTATTTAGTCTCAATTATTCGTCCGAACATGTGTTTCCTATGAGCTATAGCTGAAGCGTACACATATTCCCAACATATGTTCGGAGTTCTCAAAACACAGGCTTTTCGTTCGATATTCATATGGATCGGGTCATTGGCAAGAGTCTTCATACCGGTGACGAGATTTAATGTTCGTCTGGGGTCAATGCATTATGCGCCAGAATTTCTGATTTCTTCCTGGAATATCCTTTGCGTCGAAATTGTTGTTTGTTTTGTTTTTTTCGCTTCTAGTATCTTTTTCGCTTCCCCGAACACATCTACTTAGTATAATCCGTGGCGTGTCCGACTCCGACTCCGACTTCTCCTACTACTCCGCTTTACTCACTGCACAGCGGGTCGCGCGATGGCCGATAGGGTCCAGACCACTATTAAAATTTACATTGACGACAATGTTAAAAGCTGCTAACGTAATTGCATCTCCCCGATTGATTTATTAAGTCTAGACTCCCATATTTCGGCAAGACGTACCTTTATTCAAGTGCTACAACCGGGCAGGCTTCTTGACGGGGGTCGCCCATCGAAATTTTGAGTTATGCGCGCTCGTACAAATTACGTCACCATTTTGGCTTTTTTCTCTGCTTTCAGAAAGCGGTGCACAGGCAGCCAAATAGTCCCTCTCAGCAACTCCTTATTAGGCCTTGAGTTAAAATCAAACTCACAGTGGAACCAAACACATATCATACTCCAACCACCCACCACTGGCCTTCAATTATTCCTCGCAACAGAGACTAGAAAAAATATTGAAAACAATTCACTTCTCTGGCAGAGGTTGCCTCTGGTACCGATAGGGTCCATCGCTGCGTGCGTTTAGTTTGTGGCATGCGAAGGGGCGAAGGGGCGAAGGGGCTATGCGAAGGGGCGAAGGGACTATGCGAAGGGGCGAAGGCGCGATGCGATGCAAAAATAGCGATGCGAAGCGGCTATGCGAAGGGGCGAAGGGGCTATGCGAAGGGGCGAAGGCGCGATGCGAAGGGGCGAAGGCGCGATGCGAAGGGGCGAAGGCGCGATGCGATGCAAAAATAGCGGCTATGCGAAGGGGCGAAGGGGCTATGCGAAGGGGCGAAGGGGCTATGCGAAGGGACGAAGGGGCTATGCGAAGGGGCGAAGGGGCTATGCGAAGGGGTGAGGGGCGAAGGGGCGATGGAGCGATGGAGCGAAGGGGCGATGGAGCGATGGAGCGAAGGGGCGATGGAGCGAAGGGGCGATGGAGCGATGGAGCGAAGGGGCGATGGAGCGATGGAGCGAAGGGGCGATGGAGCGAAGGGGCGATGGAGCGATGGAGCGAATGGGCGATGGAGCGATGGAGCGAAGGAGCGAAGGAGCGATGGAGCGAAGGGGCGATGGAGCGAAGGGGCGATGTGACGACACTGACCTGGATTTGCGCATGTCTGAATGACAACGAGGGTTATTTGGTCCGTGTAACACTTGACAATTCAGCTTTTCATCTTGCAAAATTGAAAGTAGAAAGATGGAAAGCTCTACATCGCTCCCGTATTCGAGCTTTCCGTCTCGCAAAGTTGAAAGCTGAAAGATGGAAAGCTCTACATTGCTCCCGTGTTCGAGCTTTCCATCTCGCAAAATTGAAAGTAGAAAGATGGAAAGCTCAACATCGCTCCCGTATTCCAGCTTTCCAAAATGAGTTTATGTCATATAGAAATACGAGAGCGATACTTTATTAAAATTGATCTGGTTTCTCCAAACTTACAACATTTGCATTTACGAACGACAAATGTATGCGCGCACCTTGCACAGTTCAATTTTCGTGTTTGTTTTTTTTGGTTTCGCAAAATCAAAAATTGAAATTTGATCGTCAATGAGATTACAAAAACAAAAAACGAAAAATTTATACACATACATCATGGAAATCTGTCGGGATGAAAACCCAAAAGGGCTTGTAATGTCCCAAGTAATATAAAAATGAATATTTAAAGACAGATTTATACTGGATTTAGATAAACAAGACTGGGTGAAGATTAAGTATAAATTCGGTGAATAAACAGAAATCATAAATGAACGATGTGCATTTGTTTGCCATATAACATATTCCTGGGTCGATGAGAGCCTTATACATTAAGTAAATATTCTTTCAGTTTTGATTTGAATAATGATATGGATTCACATGACTTTAAGGTTGACGGCACCTTGTTCCATTCTTTTGGAGCAATGATTTTAGGAGTATGTAAAGAAGGATTTGTCCGATAGAAAGGTCGATATAAATTATACAAATGACCACGCGTAGGGTAGGCGTGTACCTGGAACTGTCTCGTAAAATAATTTTGAAATCGAACTGGAAACAAACTCGAATTTATGAAGAAACTTATGGGCAAACTGGAGAGTGATCATGAGGTAAAGGTTCAGTTCTGACAATCTCAGGATCTTGTAGGAGGCAAACAAAGGCGCAGTGTGCTCAAGTCTAGAGCTCAGTGAAATAATTCTAACAACTCTCTTCTGCAGTAAAACAAGTGTATGAAGATGACTCGGATAAGTATTAGACCATACCACATTGCAATAAGATATATATGTATAAATCAAAGAATAATAAAGAATTTTGCTTCACGCAAAAATGAAAATCAAATATTGAAAATTGCCTCGAATTGTCCGTTTTTCGTTTTTTGATTTTAACTTCGACTTATCAATGCTAAGTTCGCACGTGAAACGGTTATGATGTAACTTCCGTTACGACGAGTAGAATAGAAAACGCAAATCGTGTCGTATAAGAGGTGTGGAGTGTGAGAGACATCTGACCCACCAGGCCATCCTCGGGAGACAGTGTTTCGATCGATTTGTTAGGGTATCTATACACTGCCTTGGTTAGTTGCCCACGGTAGTTCTGGATAAAAATAGATCAAGGAGAGTAGTATACAGACGGCATATTGACTCTCATTGACCTGGCGTAAGAATCTGGCGTAGAGGTCAAATGCATTATAGTTATGGCAAAAACCGGCAAAGGTGTGCGCCGTCTCAAAAAGGACGCCGTCTCATGTGGAGGTCATGTGGAGGTCACGTGATGGTCAAGTGCATGAGGCATGTATTCCTCTGCAGTTATGTGGTCTGGCGGTGATGCGGTCTGCCTCCGCGGACAGAAAGTAGTCCCAAATACGTGGGTTTTCGTGAGAATGTTCGGCAATCTTCAGGGGCGGGAGGGGCCCGTAGTGGACTGATTGGATCGAGTGAGGTGTCAAAGTGAAGCGCTCCTCCAGGACCATCCAGTCATGGGTGGGTGCATGTAAAATTAGAATTTGTCCCGAAAATATAAAGAGCGGAACACGGACTTTATCCCTACACTAGGGGAAACCCCTATCAACCCTATCCCAAAGGGCTAATATCGGTCCCTGGCTTATCGGGGTCTGCTGAGAGAGTGAGGGAATGGGTGTATGTAAAATGAGGATTTGTCCCGAAAATATAAAAGGCGGAATACGGACTTTACCCCTACAATAGGGAAAACCCCCTATCAGCCCTATCCCCAAGGCCGAATATAGGTCCCCCGGGCTTATCGGGGCCTGCTGAGAGAGGTAGGGCGGGGAGTGAGTGCATGTAAATTGAGGATTTGTCCCGAAAATATAAAAAGCCGAACACGGACTTTACCCCTACAATAGGAGAAAACTCCTATCAACCCTATCCCAAAGTATAGTCACAGGATATTCATTCACATTGACCGTTGACCTCTTGGGGTCAATGGGCGTCAATATGCTATTTAAGTACACAAAAGTCAATGTGTGCAAGCGTACTACTCTGTATCTGGGGTTAGGATGCGTAGGTGTATGGCGTCACTTCCGGCAGGCGTGAATCGGGCGTGACCCTGGGGAACATGTTTAGGCCTGTCTGACCTACATCCGGGTACTTTCCTGTGAGTGAGTGAGTGAGTGAGTGAGTGAGTGAGTGAGTGAGTGAGTGAGTGAGTGAGTGAGTGAGTGAGTGAGTTAGTGAGTGAGTGAGTGAGTAAGAGTGAGTGAGTGAGTGAGTGAGTGAGGCGTGCCCAACGCCCGTCTTAACGCATGGATGCACTAACGATGGTGGGTGAATGAGTGAGTGAGTGAGTGAGTGAGTGGGATCCGACTGGACTAATGTATTGTCCGTTTTCATCATTTTGCGCATGCGCAGTCTGGTCGTAGTATAGAAAGCAGGCATTTTGTGGATTCGCGGAGATTTGTTGAGTGATTGAGGGACCATACCTGGTCAAATCAGTTTTACATCCGGGTCCTCATCCTACATTTAGGAGTAGTATAGAACGCCACAATTTTGCGGCCCCGAGCTTCGAGCTCTCGCCTGCCTCATCCCCGAGCTCCGAGCTCCGAGCTCCCGACTACTCCATCTCCGAGCTCCGAGCTCCCGTCGTTACGCCTTAACGCCTGTCGTTACGCCTTAACGCCCTAGCATAACGCCGTGACGCCATGATATACACAGATGAAAGAAAAACAACAACAACAACGATGAGAGATGAGTGAACAACAACATGTTTTTTTTTCATATGGTTTATTCTCCCCTCCAAGACATCATACCCACGCAGGGGGAGCCGCGTTGGGTATGTTTACAATTCAAGAAGACTCTTGTCCAATCAGAGGCCGCCATTTGGCGCTGTACCAGTCATATTCGTTCTTGCCCGTTACTGCGTTAGATGTATTCTCGGCTGCTCTTGTCCAAACAGAAGTCGCCGTTTCAGAAACTTTCACCTTTGCTCGGTGTGAATCCACCGTGGTGTTCGGATATTGCTCCGGGCAGCAAACAAGAATAGAATCAGATTAAGCGGTAGTAAGGTATACTGTTCATAGATCGCCATGGCTGTTTTCCTGATGCAGGGGCGCATTTGGGTGTACGCCTGTTGTAAGCTATCCTGTCCGGCGTCCTCGATCGCTGCAGCATGAGTATTGATAGCTGCTGTCACAATACGATCCCAGAAGGTAGGTTCTGCCTCACTTTCCTGGGATGTAGACTGATTATCTGAGGTCAAGCTCTCCGTATCAGTAGATAGACTCTCATCAATCTCTGTATCGGCTTCTTGAGCCTCGGAGTCTTCAATCCCATGTATATTTTTCTCGTGTCGCATCATATCGTAACGTCTGGTGAACGTGCGTTAGCAAGTATAAGCCATATTGACGGTTGAACGTACACTGTGCGTGTTTTGGCAATACACTTGCTTTTATAGACACCAACGCCCGTCAACGCTTAGCTTAACGCTTCAACGCCGTGGTGAATTTAGCTCAGAAGCCCTGATTTTCACCAATACATCGAAATGCAGTGACGCCCGTCGTTACACCTTAACGCCCGTCTCAACGCCCGTCAACACCCGTCGTTACGCCTTAACGACCGTCTCAATGCCTTAACGCCCTATCGTTACGCCTCAACGCCCGTCTCAGCGCCTTAACGAACGATAAAGGGGTTTTGGAGGACGATTAACCTTTGAACAGGGTCAAAGGTCACTTCCGGTCACCTGGTCAAACGTAACTTCCGGTCACGTGACCGAAAGTGCACTCAGAGTTCAAAGGTTAATCGTCCTCCAAAACCCATTTATCGCTCGTTAAGGCGCTGAGACGGACGTTAAGGTGTAAAGATCGGGCGTTAAGGCGTAACGACGGGTGTTGACGGGCGTTGAGGCGGGCGTTAAGGCGTACAACGGGCGTTGACGGGCGTCACTGCATTCCGAGGTATTGGTGGCAATTCCATGAAAATCAAGGCTTCTGAGCTAGTTCACCAGAGCGTTGAAGCGTTAAGTTAAGCGTTGACGGGCGTTACTGTGTATAAAAGCAAGTGTATTGCCAAAACACGCACAGTGGACGCTCAACAGTCAATATGCCTTATACTTGCTCTGAGTGCCCACGCACGTTCACCAGAGGTTACGATATGGTGCGACACGAGAAAAATATACTTGGGATTGAAGACTCCGAGGCACAAGAAGCCGATACAGAGAGTGATGAGAGTCTATCTACTGATACGGAGAGCTTGACCTCAGATAGTCAGCCTACATCCCAGGAAAGTGAGATTCCTGAGAGTCTATATACTGATACGGAGAGCTTGACCTCAGATAGTCAGATTAGATATTGTAACAGCAGCTGTCAATACTCATGCTGCAGCGATCGAGGACGCCGGAGAGGATAACTTACAACAGGCGTACTACTAAATGCGCCCCTGCATCAAGAAAACAACCATGGCGATCTATGAACGGTATACCTTACTACCGCTTGAAATGAAAGACGATCCCACGCACAGGTCCATCATGAAGACCAAGCGTCACAAGGAAGAGGATATTGGGCTACCACCCACTGAGGCCCTGGAAAATGCGATCAGGATGCTCTTTCTGGACATGCTGCCCGAACAATATCCAGGCCTTCCGACGACGATTATGTCTCACCGAGCAAAGGTGAAAGTTTCTGAAACGGCGATTTCTGATTGGACAAGAGTAGCCGAGAATACATATAACGCAGTTACGGGCAAGAACGAATATGACTGATACAGCGCCAAATGGCGGCCTCTGATCGGACAAGAGTCTTCTTGAATTGTAAACATACCCAGCACAGCTCCCCCAGCGTGGGTATGATGTACTGGAGGGGAGAACAAACCATATGAAAAAAAACAATGTTGTTGTTGTTGTTATTCTATCATCTCTCATCCTTCTTGTTTTTGTTTTTCTTTCATATTTGTATATCATGGCGTCAAGGCGTTATGCTAGGGTGCTAAGGCGTAGCGACAGGCGTTAAGGCGTAACGACGGGAGCTCGGAGCTCGGGGATGGAGTAGTCCGGAGCTCGGAGCTCGGGGATGAGGCAGGCGGGAACTCGGAGCTCGGGGCCCCAAAATTGTTGCTTTCTATACTACTCCTAAATGTAAGATGAGGACCCGGATGTAAAACTGATACCCCACACGGTCCATTTGACCAGGTATGATCCCTCAATCACTCAACAAACCTTCACGAATTCCCAAATTGCCTGCTTTCTATACTACGACCAGACTGCGCATGCGCAAAATGATGAAAACGGACGATACATTAGTCCAGTCGGATCCACCTACTCACTCACTCACCATCGTTAGTGCGTCCATGCGTTAAGACGGGCGTTGGGCACGCCTCACTCACTCACTCACTCACTCACTCACTCACACACTCTCTCACAGGAAAGTACCCAGATGTAGTTCAGACAGGTCTAATCATGTTCCCCAGGGTCACTCCCGATTCACGCCTACCGGAAGTGACGTCATACACCTACGCATCCTAACCCCAGATACAGAGTAGTACACTTGCACTCATTGACCTTTGTGCACTTAAAGAGCATATTGACGCTCATTGACCCCAAGAGGTCAAAGCTCAATGTGAATGAATATCCTGTGACTATACTTTGGGATAGGGTTGATAGGAGTTTTCCCCTATGGTAGACCTCCACAGTTTCGTAGTAATGGCCCCTAATTTCATAATACGATAGACTGCCCGTGTTCTGCTGCATCATAATTCTTCTTGTCTTCTTAATAGCTTATATCTATAATACCATCCTATTCAGCATTATCAACGCTTCAAACGAGCACGAACAGATCGATGGCTGGCTTCGTCTACACGGTGATCGGGATCATGGAGTAAATTTTGTCCTGCCTCAGTTATGCCCCTTGGGTGTACCTAATAATCCGTACTCATTTACGGGAAGAAAATCTGACAAAAAATGGGCAGGTTGACCCCCACTTTTTTTTGCCTTTTTAAGTTGAGACCGGGCCTGGGAATGTGAGTAAGAAGTTTAACTGAAATCGCTCTTACAGATTTTTCTGGAAATTGAGCCGAATTTGGCCATTTTTTGATAGGGGTTTTCCTCTAGTGTTGGGTAAAGTCCGTGTTGACGGTCAAATTTCAATTTTTGATTATGCGAAACCAAAAAAGAAAAAAAAACGAAAATTGAACTGTGCAAGGTGCACGCACACATTTGTCGTAAATGCAAATGTTGTAAGTTTGGAGAAACCAGATCAATTTTAATAAAGTATCGCTCTCGTATTTCTATATGACATAAACTCATTTTGGAAAGCTGGAATACGGGAGCGATGTTGAGCTTTCCATCTTTCTACTTTCAATTTTGCGAGATGGAAAGCTCGAATACGGGAGCGATGTAGAGCTTTCCATCTTTCTACTTTCAATTTTGCAAGATGAAAAGCTGAATTGTCAAGTGTTACACGGACCAAATAACCCTCGTTGTCATTCAAACATGCGCAAATCCAGGTCAGTGACGTCACATCGCCCCTTCGCTCCATCGCCCCTTCGCTCCATCGCCCCTTCGCTCCATCGCCCCTTCGCTCCATCGCCCCTTCGCTCCATCGCCCCTTCGCTCCATCGCCCCTTCGCCCCATCGCCCCTTCGCTCCATCGCTCCATCGCCCCTTCGCGCCTTCGCTCCATCGCGCCTTCGCCCCTTCGCCCCTTCGCCTTCCGGTTTCGCATTCAGACATGCGCAAATCCAAGTCAGTGACGTATTACATCCCCCCTTCGCTCCATCGCGCCTTCGTTCCTTCACTCCATCGCCCCTTCGCGCCTTCGCTCCATCGCTCCATCGCCCCTTCGCCCCTTGCCCCTTCGCATAGCCCCTTCGCGGCTTCGCATAGCCCCTTCGTCCCTTCGCATAGCCCCTCTGCCCTTCAGAGAAGTTCTCCCTTCGCATAGCCCTCTCGCCTCTTCGCATAGCCCCTTCTCCCCTTCGCAGCGTTATTTTTGCATCGCATCGCGCCTTCGCCCCTTCGCATAGCCCCTTCGCCCCTTCGCATAGCCGCTTCGCATCGCTATTTTTGCATCGCATCGCGCCTTCGCCCCTTCGCATAGTCCCTTCGCCCCTTCGCATAGCCCCTTCGCCCCTTCGCCCCTTCGCCCCTTCGCATGCCACAAACTAAACGCACGCAGCGACGGACCCTATCGGCCATCATAGACCTGGGCTTTTCACTACCTGAGATTCCATGGGCCAGGCTTGAACCCTACAGTAGAATGGGTCGACTGCGCATGCGCGATGAGTAGTATAGAAAGGGCACGCGATCTCCCTAGTTGGTATCAAAGAGCTGTCGCCATACTGCTTTATCGACGTGTTCTTCGGAGAATCCATCGATTGGCCTGGTCTTGAACTCGGAGGACTCTCGTTAGTTACTGGATGGATATCCAGGTCTCGCCGTCTCCTGGGAACTAGAAATGAGGTTTGCTGGCTTATCGGCATTTGTACGGGAATCGGTGACCCCGGTAGCCGTCTGGCGATTGAAGGTTATGTAACGTTTCGGATGGATATCCAATGCCAGTTGTCGTGGGCACCCGAGGAACCTGTTCAGTCGGTTGGTGTGATGGCAATGGGTACGCGGGTGCATACTTCAGTGGTTGTTGGCTTTGTCGCTGTACACCGGTCAGTGGCTGTGAATCGCCCCCCAGAGAATAGGTTGTCATTAGTCTGCGTACCTCTGAGTTATTGGGTTTTAAGTCGACGAACAGATACTCGTATGGGGTATCTCGGTGAAAAGTCTGCATGAAAGAGTTCACGTTCTGGGGATAAATTCCTCTCTCGAAGACCCGGATTTGACATCTGCCGATAGGGCTGTTGAATAGAACGATTTAATGACAGTTTGAGGCGATATCACTGGAAACCTTGACTTGAAAGAACAGATTCTGTGTGAAATAGATGACGGATATATTGCGATGGTTGGACCCTTTCGTGAATAAGGTCGCGGTTTTCGAATTTTTCTTGGCCACAACACCAGGTTCTCGAGTACGATGATATTGACCCGGGCGGATTCGAAGTAAAACGGATCGTCTATATTATGAGGAATTCCGGGAATCCTGTATTCTTGTACGCTCTCTGTCATTGGCTATAACTCCATACAACGCGCGTCGGAGCTGGAGTTACTGGACCTTCCTTTAAGAACTTCACCACCCAAGACGTTTTCCACGCGAGGACAGACTGCTCACCGTCATCGAATAGGGATGGTCTAATACTCTCTTCTGAGACGTAGGTGTCGATCGTTCTTCGTGCGAGCATTGAACCCATACGTTATCTGGCCTCCTTTGCGTAGTTTGACATTCGTCTAATCGATTTTTATGTAAAGAAAACAAATGTCTACGTAGATTAAACAAGCTGGACAATAATTTCGAACACACGAGTTCGGCAATAGAACGGTTAAAAGCTCAAAACTCATTGATGGGACAGTTCGGAGCTAGGAGACGAGACAGTTGAAAGCTCAGACCATGGGATGAGCTCGGAGCTTGGGATGGGACGCTTGAGAGCTGGAAGCTTGGGGATGGGACAATTGGCTCGGAGCTCGGTAAAAAATCGGTCGTGTGAAATTATCGCAGGGAGAACACATGGTTCTTGCTCATCTCGATGCAGTGAACTTCAATACCACGAAAGCTGACCCATGGCAAATTCGCGTGAGTTAGTTATCAAATATACCTTTGATATTCACTCTTTTTTCCCATATTCTTAACGTTATTGACCGTTGTTGTTGAAAATTTGTGTAAATTTTCGATAATATTACCATACCGGCAGAGAACTTATTCTGCAATAGAGACAGAACGGTGTATATAGCTAATGCACGCATATCAAGCCTGACAAGAAAAATACTACGCAAGCGCGTAAATGCCAAGTAGGCGAGTGACGTTATGTCAAAATACCGGGGGGGTTCTTCTATTTTTCATATTCTTTTACTTCAACTGTAGCGAATTCTATAAAGTTTCATCCACTGCTGCAACGTCAACCCAATTCGAAACCCTACGCTCTCATTGGATGCGGTTTCAAACAATCCGTGTCCCTGTTTCGCTCAATTCGAACGCCGACATTTCTACCTTCGACCTATCAAATCTAACCTTTGAGCTTGACGTCCTGATGTCATGCTTTCTTATTATGTAGCAAGTAGTATACCCTCCAACACTTTTACTCTGGATGCGAGTGGGAGGAACCATGGCTTGTTCACTTTATTTATACTCTTACCTTCTAAATATCGAACTATTTGAACCACGGACATCGCAATTCTGGTTCGTGACGAGATTAACCTAACTATCCGAGGAGTTGAAGTGAATGAGCCAGTGAATTTTCCTTTTCGCGATGCCTTCCTTGGATAGTAAAAATACCATCTTGTTACCATGCCGCTTTATCTCGAGACATAATTAAGAATAACCTAATAGTGGCTGTGAGAAACCTGGCCTACGGATAACGAGTCATTTAACCGTTACCAACTACAAAAACTTAACAACAACTGTATGTGGATGGAGATTGGCCGCAGCATTTTTATTCACCATAGAATCCCGGGCATGCTGGGGAGACCACTGTGAGCATGACATGCTGTTCATTACCATTACCATGATACCGTCCAATGGTCGCCGATCTTCCCTGGCAGACCAGTGAATTCCAAACCCAATTCCAGTCCATATACTGGAAACCGACCATGTCCACCCATGGGAACACAGGTTGGACTGTCCTTGACACCTCACGTGGCAACACATGTAGATGCTGGAGGACCATTCATTATCCATTAAATTATCTCACCCCATTATACTCCTTTTGGCATAATGTGGGATAACATGCAACATGTTATCTCGCCCAATCATACCCAATGTACAACTCTCGACAACATGAAGCATGTCTCCCACCCAACTATACCGTTTTTGTATAATGTGAGATAACTTACCAGAACTTACCATAACTCTCCTGTGGAAACACAAGTAGAGATAGTGCATGTACCATGCTCACAGACGGCCACATGTGTGCATCCATATGCACACATCCCCACCATGCCCTCCAACCCAAATGCTGCATACATTACGACTCCCCATATATTACTCTCTCTAAGGCGGTCTGGAAATTAAGGTTGAGTAGGTCACACCCTATATCTGACATATGAACCCCATCTGCTCGAAATAAACCTGTTACTGTGTGAGTAATTAGCTCATGAGAAATAGCTGAGCCACCATTGCACCTGCACCAGGCACTGGCCTTCCGGTTGACCTTTTTCGAACCTGATTGATAGCTAGCAGGTCGTTCGCCCCATACCATACCAACCTCGGAAGCAAGGAAGACCATATTACATGGCAGCAGGGCAATATTTTTCTGATTTCACCTAGATCCATTCGAATTGCATTAATCAATGCTATTGATTTCTGGAAAACTAGATCGTTGCTTCCCAAATGGACTATAATGATATCAGGACGGGGGGATGTCTCCAGTTCCTGCATAAATGTAGGGATGAGCTGGTGCCACTTCATCCCTCTCACTCCTACCCATCGGATGGAACATCTCCTCAAACCCAAATTCCGACCCCCAGGTCTCCCAAGTGCACGGCGATATGCCCAGTAAATAAATGATGACCCAATGATCCAGACATCATAGTGTAAACCTGAAAGTACACTAAAAGCATTTAAATTTCCCCATAATGTAAAAGATATACTGGCATGACCCTAATAATAGATATATTCCCAGTACTAGCTATGTCGGGCGAATGTATGAATGCACCGCTGAAGATTTCCAACGGACTAGTTTTTTGATGTGCTCTTCAGACAGGCCACAAAGGGCAGCCATTGTTCCAGCACCAATTCTGAAGGAATGTGGCGTATAGTTCTTAATGGGAATACCCACAAATTCAAGCGACTTCTTCAAAACTGAGTGGAATTGAAAGCGTGTGACTGGCATAGAATTGAAGTGACAAAGTAACTGCATATGTTGGGAACTACGGATGGCCAGGTAGTCCTTCACTGCTCTGACTGGGCATAGATTGGTTTGCTTCAAAGGATGGAGATATAAATGGGCCTGCTTGCCATACTGATCCGTTTTCAAAAATCGTAATCTTAGAAATAGGCGCAAACCTACTTTCGTAGATTGGATTTTGACATCTTCTTTCAGCAATGCCCTACCAGTATGATCAGATGCACTATCAGCAACCAATTCACTGACGCGTAAAAAACCAAAAAATGCCAATAAAAATGCACATCTGAACAATACTGTTTCATACACTGATGCACAAATGTGTGGCAATGCGTTCAACATTTGTCGTAACAAATCAAGAGTAATGGGGGAACGCGAGTCCCTACGCCCAGACTGTCGCTTAAACCCTTCTAACAGCTTCTTCACAATAAAATGCTGAGTTGGGTCCACCCAGCCCATTAGCCTATGTTTATTTCCTATGCCAGCTAAATATGTTGCAGCAGAGGAAGGGGCTAAACTGTTCCTGGACAAATGAGCAATATATGCAATAATGTGGTTAACAGGTACTGGCCACACTGGTGGCAAACCCACCCCGCCCCTGAATGTTTCAAAAGATTGAATGCCTGTGTGGTAGGCCCTCCATGTCCGTGCAGCAAATGCTCTATTAAGTAACCGGCCCGCCTCTACCCACAAAGATGCCAAATTGCCTCTGGTACAGGGGTCGCTACCTTGTCTGCCTGGGGCGCGCATCTCCGGAACCGTGCTAACTGTAAACGAGAAAGGGAATCACCTATATTGTTCTGGATACCAGGAACATGAACCGCCTTAACCACTATGTTGTATGTCATAGTATGCAGTATTATAAACCGCACTAACTTCATGACCCTAGAAGATTTTGACGTTGTTTTGTTTAGAATTGTAACCACTGCCTGGTTATCACAGCGAAATATAACCTTCTTGTTGGTTAAGTCTTCCCCCCAAACCATGATGGCTAACGCTGTAGGAAATATCTCAAGGAAAGTGATGTCCCGGCATATGTCACTGTGAGACCAATCCTCTGGCCATGATCCACACATCCAATGACCATTGAAATATGCACCAAACCCATGTGACCCTGATGCATCAGTGTATAACTGCAAACTGTCATTTGACAACCAAAAACGATCAACAAAATACAGGTTGCCATTGAAATGAAGCAAAAATGTTTGCCACATTTGAAGATCTGCCTTAACTTCAGCCGACAAGCGTATAAAATGATGGGGCCTTTTGACATGCGCGGTTGCATCAATCAACCTTCTACAAAATGTTCGCCCTGGTTTCACAGCTCGGCAGGCAAAATTAAGTTTGCCAATCAGTGACTGTATCTCTCTGAGACGAAGCTTATTGCGACTCAGGTAGGAGTTAATCTCCATCTGCATTCGATCTACCTTGTCCCGAGGCAAGTGTATTTGAACTAATATTGTGTTTAACTCAAACCCTAAGAACACCAAAACTTTAGAAGGACCCTCTGACTTTTCCTCAGCCACTGGTATCCCTAACAGGTCACAGACGTACATAAAACAGTCCATAATGTATTGGCAGACCTCTTTCGACTCTCCGATGAAAAGAAAATCATCAAGAAATTTTAAAATTCCATCTTTCCCCGAAAATCGCTTGACACAGTGTGCAACAAATGTGCTGAATTTCTCAAATGTTGAACATCAAATCGAACAACCCATAGGAAGGGATTTCGCTATCCAGTACTGGCCTTGGAATTTGAACCCCAACTGCTCGAAATCATTAGGGTGCACTGGCAACAGACGAAAGGCGGATTTTATGTCTGCCTTGGCTAAATAGGTATCACCTGCCACTTTCTGTATCAGATCTACTGCATCATCTATACTGGAGTAATGTACGGAGCACTTATCCTGATCTACATAATCATTAACGGATTCGTCCTCTGGATAGGATAAATGATGTATCAGCCTATATTCACCTGGCTCTCTCTTAGGTACGAGTCCAATTGGTGAAACCCTTAAGTACTTAAATGGGGGTTCATCAAAAGGGCCAGCCACTCGGTTCTGCTCTAATTCTTTCAAGATTTTTTGTTTTGCCACCTGGGGATTTTCTATAACTGATTTTAGGTTGTGTGCTTCTGTACGATTCCGAGGACCATGATAATGAAGTGGAAAACCATATTTGAAACCGCTTAACAGGTACTGGGCATCTTCTTTGTTTGGGTAATCTCTAAGCTGAATTTCCAGCTGTTCCACCTTTATTGGAGTGAAGGCCAGCCCGAAAGGGCTGCCTGTCTTGGGAACGATTCTTTGAGTTCCCTTTGGCCTTGAAGCATCGGATTTCAGGGTGACCGGCCACTCCACAATATTTACAGGCATGCGTGAATCGACAGTTGACAAACTCGCACTTGCCTTGGTTATAACCCCAGCAGAGTTTGGAGTTAGGGTTTGTGCTACCCCCTTTTGAAGGGATGGCTGGTTTACTTTGTGG
>JAVTVY010052385.1:0-27991 GCA_036873755.1 Hanleya hanleyi
CTGATCTAATCTGTAAAGTTACCGTTGCACATCCCCTCTCCCACTCCTCTTCCCACCCCATTACCCACCCAGAGTACCCGGCTACATGTACTACATGTATGTATTCCATGGATTATTTCCCATATTGCAAAATGATCACCATACTCTTTTATGGTACGGTATCAGTTACACAATATGTTTCCTCTACACCATACTTGTTTGCTTAAATTTTGAAGTTGTACTTGGGCAGCGGATACCTTAATGTCATTCTCTTGTGACGTCATCACTATTATGACATCGTCATGGTGCTCACAATGTTGCAATACACTTACGACGTTACGTCATAATACAGTGACTTTTGATGTGATGTCAAAATATATGTAGGAACATATAGAGTTGGCCTACACATAATACAGGTTGCTAATTTACTTTTTTATAGATTGTTCCTTAATAAAATGCACAGGTCTGATCACTCTGCATGTTCTTCAGTTAAATCGATTAATGAACACAAGTGTACATAATATACATGTACAGATGTGACTTTTCATGATCAACTACCGCCTGGGCACATAATGTCTGAAGTGACACTTATAGGAAATACAGTATATTTCGGACAGATTTACATCAATTTTCATGCCGGATGCACCAAAATGTTCAGAATTTCCAGCTTTATTCATTTTGTAGATTAAGAGATATTTCAAAGACATTTGTTTGCCATATAAGGTGGCATATCACTGTTTCGTACTAAAAACGAAGGAGTTTCCCATTGGTTTTGGGGTCACCCAGTGGAATTCTCCCCAGAACAGACATGTAAAATTGAAAATGCCATTTCTTTAGATTGTGTTGATATAAATTCAGCCTAAAGATTGATAGAAAATCAGAATGGATGAATTTAGGAAAAAAATATGGAATTTAGTGATAAATTGTTGACGACATCATGCACATGGGAACGAGGGTATCCTATAGGTGCCATTTTTGTCACTTTAGCAGACGACTTATTACACTGAAAACGAGCTGGCGATGGGTATATAATTCCCACTTTTTTAAAGCTACTGGAGTTACTTGACAGAGTCGTAGTGAATATAAACATCTCATTTGCGTAGTGGATACCTCAGCCGTCAGGAGAACTTGGTGTATATTGTCGAAAATCAGATCACATTTGGACGTTGTTGTTGTTGTGGAAATGACAGGTCAGTTATGCAAATTTTTTTTCGAACGTTCTATGTTTTGGCATGAAAATGTTCCTGAGATAGATACATTTATTTTGATATATGATATATGAATAGTTTTTTGTGTTTGGAGTGGTATCACAGCGAGGCACCAAACGTATGGCTAAACACAACAATCCTGTAAGACATTATACTACAGAGCACCCTTATATACAGAAAGGGGTATTTGGTTTTATTTTAAAATATCTGGTAACGTTTCAGAGAACCATTCAATGCTAATTTTGTGAATTATATTCTATTCATTTGGGAAGTCTTAGCTACGTCAGCCTTAGTAGTTCAAGAAAATTGGCCCCCTCCCCCCTCACATTGCATGTGACCCTGCTATTTATGGACCATGGGTTTGTTATGAGTGCCCTCCCTTGGACCATTTTCTCACGTTTGTCAATAATAAAATCACATATAACTCGTTCTGATAGAAATTATTCCTCCATGTGCGGGTCTTTACATATAGGTGACCACTTGCTGACCCCCCCCCCCCATCTATGCCCCCAAACCTTCCTTCACTCGAATCTCTGCTCCCATCCCATATAACATAACCCCACGCTCTAAGATAGTCTGTGATGTTCATTGCTGCCCCCTCAGGCTCAAATTCCTTTTCTTCTTTTCCCGGCACCTGATCTAATCTGTAAAGTTACCGCTGCACATGCATTCCCTCTCCCACTCCTCTTCCCACCCCATTACCCACCCAGTGTATCAGGCTACATGTACTACTTGTATTCCATGGTTTATGCCCCATATTGCAAAATGGCCACCATACTTTTTTATGGTACGGTACCTGTTACACCATATGTTTCCTCTACACCATAATTGTTTGCTTAAATTTTGAAGTTGTACTTGGGCAGTGGATAGCTTAATGTAATTCTCTTGTGACGTCATCACTATTATAACATCGTCATGGTGCTCACAATGTTGCAATACACTTATGACGTTACGTCATAATACAGTGACTTTTGATGTGATGTCAAAATATATGTAGGAACATATACAGTTGGCCTATACATAATACAGGTTGCTAATTTACTTTTTTATAGATTGTTCCTTAATAAAATGCTGGTCTGATCACTCTGCTGTTCTTCAGTTAAATCGATTAATGAACACAAGTGTACATAATATACATGTACAGATGTGACTTTTCATGATCAACTACTGCCTGGGCACATAATATCTGAAGTGACACTTATAGGAAATACAGTATATTTCGGACAGATTTTAATCGATTTTCATGCTGGATACACCAAAATGTTCAGAATTTCCAGCTTTATTCACTTTGTAGATTAAGAGATATTTCAAAGACATTTGTTTGCCATATAAGGTGGCATATCACTGTTTCGTACTAAAAACGAGGGAGTTTCCCATTGGTTTTGGGGTCACCCAGTGGAATTCCCCCCAGAACAGACATGTAAAATTGAAAATGCCATTTTTTTAGATTCTGTTGATATAAATTCAGCCTCAAGATTGGTAGAAAATCAGAATGGATGAATTTAGGAAAAAAATATGGAATTTAGTGATAAATTGGTGACGACATCATGCACATGGGAACGAGGGTATCATTTAGGTGCCATTTTTGTCACTTTAGCAGACGACTTATTACACTGAAAACGAGCTGGCGATGGGTATACAATTCCCACTTTTTTTAAAGCTACTGGAGTTACTTGACAGAGTCGTAGTGAATATAAACATCTCATTTGCGTAGTGGATACCTCAGCCGTCAGGAGAACTTGGTGTATATTGTCGAAAATCAGATCACATTTGGACGTTGTTGTTGTTGTGGAAATGACAGGTCAGTTATGCAATTTTTTTTTTCGAACGTTCTATGTTTTGGCATGAAAATGTTCCTGAGATAGATACATTTATTTTGATATATGATATATGAATAGTTTTTTGTGTTTGGAGTGGTATCACAGCGAGGCACCAAACGTAGGGCTAAACACAACAATCCTGTAAGACATTATACTACAGAGCACCCTTATATACAGAAAGGGGTATTCGGTTTTATTTTAAAATATCTGGTAACGTTTCAGAGAACCATTCAATGCTAATTTTGTGAATTATTCTATTAATTTGGGAAGTCTTAGCTACGTCAGCCTTAGTAGTTCAAGAAAATTGGCCCCCTCCCCCCCCTCACATTGCATGTGACCCTGCTATTTATGGACCATGGGTTTGTTATGAGTGCCCTCCCTTGGACCATTTTCTCACGTTTGTCAATAATAAAATCACATATAACTCGTTCTGATAGAAATTATTCCTCCATGTGCGGGTCTTTACATATAGGTGACCACTTGCTGACCCCCCCCCCCATCTATGCCCCCAAACCTTCCTTCACTCGAATCTCTGCTCCCATCCCATATAACATAACCCCACGCTCTAAGATAGTCTGTGATGTTCATTGCTGCCCCCTCAGGCTCAAATTCCTTTTCTTCTTTTCCCGGCACCTGATCTAATCTGTAAAGTTACCGCTGCACATGCATTCCCTCTCCCACTCCTCTTCCCACCCCATTACCCACCCAGTGTATCAGGCTACATGTACTACTTGTATTCCATGGTTTATGCCCCATATTGCAAAATGGCCACCATACCTTTTTATGGTACAGTGCCTGTTACACCATATGTTTCCTCTACACCATACTTGTTTGCTTAAATTTTGAAGTTGTACTTGGGCAGTGGATAGCTTAATGTAATTCTCTTGTGACGTCATCACTATTATAACATCGTCATGGTGCTCACAATGTTGCAATACACTTATGACGTTACGTCATAATACAATGACTTTTGATGTGATGTCAAAATATATGTAGGAACATATACAGTTGGCCTACACATAATACAGTTTGCTAATTTACTTTTTTATAGATTGTTCCTTAATAAAATGCTCGTCTGATCACTCTGCATGTTCTTCAGTTAAATCGATTAATGAACACAAGTGTACATAGTTTACATGTACAGATGTGACTTTTCATCATCAACTACTGCCAGGGCACCTAATGTCTGAAGTGACACTCATAGGAAATACAGTATATTCTGGACAGATTTTAACCGATTTTCATGCCGGATACACCAAAATGTTCAGAATTTGTAGCTTTATTCACTTTCTAGATTAAGAGATATTTCTAAAACATTTTTTTGTCATATAAGGTGGCATATCTCTGTTTCGTACTAAAAACGAGAGAGTTTCCCAAATCTGTAGGGGTCACACAGTGGGATTCCCCCCAGAACAGACATGTTAAATTGAAAATGCCACTTTTTTAGATTGTATTGATATAAATTCAGCATAAAGGTTGATCGAAAATCAGAATGGATGAATTTAGAAAAAAAATATGGAATTTAGTGATAAATTGGTGACGTCATCATGCACATGGGAACGAGGGTATTATTTAGGTGCCATTTTTGTCACTATAGCAGACGACTTCTTACACTGAAAACGAGCTGGCGATGGGCATATAATTCCCACTTTTTTTAAAGCTACTGGAGTTACTTGACAGAGTCGTAGTGAATATAAACATCTCATTTGCGTAGTGGATACCTCAGCCGTCAGGAGAACTTGGTGTATATTGTCGAAAATCAGATCACATTTGGATGTTGTTGTTGTTGTGGAAATGACAGGTCAGTTATGCAATTCTTTTTTCGAACGTTCTATGTTTTGGCATGAAAATGTTCCTGAGATAGATACATTCATTTTGATATATGATATATGAACAGTTTTTTGTGTTTAGAGTGGTATCACAGCGAGGCACCAAACATAGGGCTAAACACAGCAATCCTGTAAGACATTATACTACATGGCACCCTTATATACACAAAGGGAAATTTGGTTTAATTTTAAAATATCTGGTAACCTTTCAGAGAACCATCCAATGCTAATTTTGTGAATTATTCTATTAATTTGGGAAGTCATAGCTACGTCAGCCTTAGTAGTTCAAGAAAATTGATCCCCTCCCCCCCTACATTGCATGTGACCCTGCTAATTATGAACCATGAGTTTGTTATGAGTGCCCTCCCTTGAACCATTTTCCCACGTTTGTCAATAATATAATGAGATATAACTCGTTCTGATAAAAATTATTCCTCCATGTGTGGCTCTTCACATAATGGTGACCATTTGCTGACCCCCCCCGTACACCCCCCTTCAGTCTATGCCCCCACACCCTCCTCCACTCCAATCTCTGCTCCCATCCCATATGACATAACCCCACACTCTAAGCTAGTCTGTGATGTTCATTGCTGCCCCTCGCCCCCCCCCCGGCCCAAATTCCTTTTCTTCCTCCCGGCACCTGATCTAATCTGTAAAGTTACCGTTGCACATCCCCTCTCCCACTCCTCTTCCCACCCCATTACCCACCCAGAGTACCCGGCTACATGTACTACATGTATGTATTCCATGGTTTATGTCCCATATTGCAAAATGGCCACCATACTCTTTTATGGTACGGTATCAGTTACACAATATGTTTCCTCTACACCATACTTGTTTGCTTAAATTTTGAAGTTGTACTTGGGCAGCGGATACCTTAATGTCATTCTCTTGTGACGTCATCACTATTATGACATCGTCATGGTGCTCACAATGTTGCAATACACTTATGACGTTACGTCATAATACAGTGACTTTTGATGTGATGTCAAAATATATGTAGGAACATATACAGTTGGCCTACACATAATACAGGTTGCTAATTTACTTTTTTATAGATTGTTCCTTAATAAAATGCTCAGGTCTGATCACTCTGCATATTCTTCAGTTAAATCGATTAATGAACACAAGTGTACATAATATACATGTACAGATGTGACTTTTCATGATCAACTACCGCCTGGGCACATAATGTCTGAAGTGACACTTATAGGAAATACAGTATATTTCGGACAGATTTTAATCAATTTTCATGCCGGATACACCAAAATGTTCAGAATTTCCAGGTTTATTCACTTTGTAGATTAAGAGATATTTCAAAGACATTTGTTTGCCATATAAGGTGGCATATCACTGTTTCGTACTAAAAACGAGGGAGTTTCTCATTGGTTTTGGGGTCAGCCAGTGGAATTCCCCCCAGAACAGACATGTAACATTGAAAATGTCATTTTTTTAGATTGTGTTGATATAAATTCAGCCTAAAGATTGATAGAAAATCAGAATGGATGAATTTAGGAAAAAAATATGGAATTTAGTGATAAATTGGTGACGACATCATGCACATGGGAACGAGGGTATCCTATATAGGTGCCATTTTTGTCACTTTAGCAGACGACTTATTACACTGAAAACGAGCTGGCGATGGGTATATAATTCCCACTTTTTTTAAAGCTACTGGAGTTACTTGACAGAGTCGTAGTGAATATAAACATCTCATTTGCGTAGTGGATACCTCAGCCGTCAGGAGAACTTGGTGTATATTGTCGAAAATCAGATCACATTTGGATGTTGTTGTTGTTGTGAAAATGATAGGTCAGTTATGCAATTTTTTTTTCGAACGTTCTATGTTTTGGCATAAAATGTTCCTGAGATAGATACATTCATTTTGATATATGATATATGAACAGTTTTTTTGTGTTTAGAGTGGTATCACAGCGAGGCACCAAACATAGGGCTAAACACAGCAATCCTGTAAGACATTATACTACATAGCACCCATAGTTTGTTCCCCAGGTTCAACATTATGATGACGGACAAGTGTGCCTCGGTCGACCTTGATACAAAACGTGTGGTCCGTCATTCATAATTCAGCTGTCGTTCATTTTTTTTAAGAATATCCGCGTCCATAATTCATACTGACCAGCGATACGGATTTGGTATTTGGAACATCACTGCAAATCTCTCTTGTAACTCTTTTGCAGGAAACTAGCCTATGTTTATGCATGCTATAATTTTGTTTTGGATCGTTTCATTGTTTTTTTGATTTTGTATTGATAATGTTGTTATAAGAATTGGATTTTTTAGATTATGGGCGCGGAAATTCTATAATGAACGACAGCTGAATATTGAGTGACGGACCAGACGCTTGTGTCTACTCTATAACCATATATGCCTGTGCCACAACACATTGAGATTTGAGCCATCGAGAAATATTGACCGAAAGTTATGATCTCGCAGATTAATTATCGAGAGATTCAAGCCATTGTAACTAATGATACAGAGCATTTCATTATAAACATCTCTATAGTACATGTACCACACATAGCTACAGCATCTTGATCCGCGTAGCTAAGTGAAGGAAACGTGTGCAGGGACGATGTTTCGGATAAGACCAACAACAGTGTAGGTCCGCGAGAAAAATTTACAATAGTGTAGAATCGTTAATTTCCTCTGCGAATGTTATTATCAGAGCACTGGTGACATAGGAGAAATCTGAGAGCTTGGAACATTGGCGTCAATACAGGTGTCATATTGTTACCTCTTAAACTATCGATGGCATGAGAATGGCACACCGAGAACTGGGAATTAGAGCGCATCATACTATAATTTTAGTAATATGCATGTTTGTTTGTTGGTTTGTTTACCTATGAAATAAAATTTACAACACTTTCAGGTTCAGTGAATTGATACTGGTCAGTGGCCTTGACTGTTGACCTTTGAACTCAATCTAGAACTGACTCCGATTCCCTCTAATGCAGTCACTCACAAAAATGGTTTCCATTGTACTTGACCTTTGACCTTTAAACCTCAATAGGATTCTTGTTTGCCATAGGTGTTCTTGAAGTTTAATTACGATCCATATCGTTGAACTGGAGTAAATAACACAGACAATGATTTCAACAGTTTTCTGGTATTAACTTTTTTACGGGTTGTGTGATGTTATGGGCTTGTTACGTCTTTCAACTCGAGGGAGAGGACTTTTATATAAACCATGACTGGGGAACGCTTCCAAGTCCAACCTTAAAGTTACTTTTAAGGTTTTCCACAATACCAGATACTGTTTTAAAGGCAAACTGATGTTTATTTGGAGATGTCGAAGTCAATATACGAAGCAATTCCTATCAGACATAAGACAAGGCTCTTATTACAATGAACAATCCATGTTTCAGAAACGAGCATATGTTCCAATACGTGTTCCAGACGTTTTGTTAAAAGTCAAAAGACATACAAAATTACAAGTTGATCATGATTAAACACAGTCAAACAAACAAGACACTTGAACTAAACACTTAATAAAAATCTTTCCAGAGCTGAATCCTGTTTGAGGAAATAGATTGTATCGTTCACTCTAGAACATACACTAACAGGAAACCTGACCTCCATTGTCGGTCAACTGGAGAAGTTCATAGCATGTACATTCAACCTGTTCAGGAAGATACGCCCCATAAAATCTGACCACTATTAACACGAACACATGTACATGTAGTATACAGCCAATGATTTGTGAATTCTATATTCGACTATTGCCGAGTTGCAATAGAAAAATATAGAGGAGTTCAAGTCTTTAAAATCACATCTCATATTTTACACTGGGTTTGTATTGTTTCTGTGATCGGGGGCATTGTGATGTTGACCTTTGGCCATTTAGGCCTTTGACAATTTTAATACCTGCATATCGTCTAAATATCATATGAATTTCAATGATTTCATGATTTTTGGACAAAATTTGTGATATTGACACAAAACATGTGATTTTAAATAATTTCCCGATAATTGGATAAAAAAGACCTTTGACCTTGACTTCAATTTTGTTTTTTCGGTTACTTCCAGCTGCTCTTGGTACCCAATCGCAAAAACACACGCGCAATTTTCAGTAGTTTATCTTGGCCACGGTGATCTTGTCCTTTGACCTATTGACCTCAATTTTGGTACGCCACATTTTCCAAAATTATGATGAAATTTAAGGGGAATTGTTCAATTTGTTGAACAGTTAAGGAATTACATAACGAAGAAGAGTGAAGGAGAAGAATGAGAATATACATTCCACATGATTTCGTCAGTTATAGCTGACACAGTCCAAACAAGAGCAGGAATTGGCTTCAATTGTATCACATAAAATTTCGATTTCCAATGATTTCCTGATCTTGGGTTCAAAGTGACCTTGACCTTTGATTTCACTTTTGGTTTGTGACACAGTCTTTCCCTAATAACCAATATTATGGGGGAATCAATTTAATGATTTTCTGATTTAGGGTCAAAGTGACATTGACCTTTGTCTTGGACTTAAATTTTGATACATCACACATCGTCTCCCCCTAATATATCTACCGACCCAACAAATGTGACTTATAATGATTTCCGGATAATGGGGTCACAGTGGCACGTCCGCCTTTCCTGATTTCGAGGGCATTCGATGTCTTTGACCATGACCTAAATTTTGGTGAGTGACACATCGTCTCCCCTAATATATTTACTGACACAAGAAATACCATTTTTAATGATAACCATGCTTTGGGATCACAGTGACATTTGATCTTTACCTCAATGTTGGTACGCGACATATCTTTCCTTCTGATGAATTCAAGGCATCGTCGCCACCTAGTGTATCTACTCAAAAATCATTACAACTTTAGATAGAAACTGTCACAAATATAGCCCCAAAACAAACGGTTTCTTGGATTCCCCCCAAAAATATCTATCACAAATATAGACCGGACACGAGGGGACGAACATGCATACACACACCGCTGTCACATAATACGTTCACCTTTTGAGCGAGCGCATAAACAGATTTGATTAGAGTTCATAACGGTCAGTCCTACAATCCAGGTTTCCAGGACACGCCGGAAGATGGGTGGACGAGGGGGAGGGATTCTTACCTTTTGGAACTGATAAATTGATAATAGTTATGACGTAATAACACCCTATGCAATAACAATTGCAGAACATGATCCTCATTCTACAGATTTCGTTCACATGTCTGTGTAGAGGTATTAGCATATAAGCCTGCCCTGATTCATGATTGGCAAATAAAGCGAGATCGGCCTATTAGCTTAGAACAGGCGATCAATTCTTAATTGATCAATCTAATTAAAATTAAATCCTATCTGTTCCCCATTTGGATATGTCGCTTGTATGTACGATTGGGGAGCATTGATAGGATAATAATTTATTAAGATTGATAACTGATACTTGAAAATGTCACAAATCGAGCCTCTATTCAAAGTTCTCTTGATATTCTTTCAGTCCTTCTTTCTACAGCATTCTGTGCGGACTGTATATGACCAGTATTTGCTGGTCAACAGTATGATTCCATATCGTAAAGGCGTAAACAAATAATCGTGGGTTTAATTATGGTATGGGTTAAATACCTATATCACAGCCACGGGAAGCAACTTTGTTGAATTCATGGCAGGACAGCATAATGCTGGCATGAATTCAGCAAAGTTGCTCCTCATGGTCGTACTATGAGTATTTAACCAGTGGAGATAGTCTCTATCAAACTCATTACATTTCTGCTCAGAACTGAATATTGTCTTTCTCTCAAGTAATAACTACCAAAACGATCAAAAATAGCCTCAAAACCTGCTCCACACGTCACGTACCATCGTCATTTGTGGATCATCTGAAATACTGGAACTTGACGATTGAAATTGTAGTTTGCTAGACGGATTTCGCGGCTCACCAATACAATTCTTTATTTATATCCCATTAAAATTATATGTGCTGGGCTATATCATATAGTTAGCCGGAATTTGATTGGCGGCCTAAAAACCGTTAATTCCGCACCGATTAGCTCGTTGAACATTATTTTTAGATTCAGTTACATATATACATGTACGTAACAAACAAGAGACGGTATGCCTCCACAGAAATCTGAACAAGTACGTACACGTAGACACACATATATAAAACACATCAATATGACACACGAAAACATGCAAAATACCTAAAAACCTGTTCCATTCTCTTATGACATTTTTCATATTCGTGTCTGATGACGTCTGTATCTTCCTTGGAGTATAGGTTTTCGTAGTAACATTTTTGTTCGTTTGTTATTTTTGTGCTATCGTACATATTTTCACCGTTGTCCAGCGTTTGGTTGCCTATAGTTTTATTAGTATACTTAGTTTTTTCTAAACCTAAGAAATATTTAGTCGCTTTTTCGCCTAAATCGGCCCATTCTGCCTTTGTTCTAGTAATTAATTCTTGTGTTTTTTCACTCCGAATGTTATTTAATTTCAATTTATATTGGCCTAATGTTTGAATATTTTTCATGTTCGTTGTTCTAAAGTTTCTGCTTCTAAAGGTTCTGTGTTCTTCTCCAACTCTTTCTCTTCCTCATCCCTATCTTTTTTCTTTCTCGCTGAATATTGAACTGTTTCTCGTCTTATTTTCATCCGTAATGTTTCCAGAAATAGCTCGTCATCTATGTCTAATTTAATTTGCGATTCATCCATTTTTTTAAATTATCTTCGTAGCAGTTGTGTGCATATTCTTGTACAGTTTCCTTTATAACTTTTCTTGTCAAATTCAAGTGTTCTTTATCTTTCGACGATGAGCAGTATATCTTCGATCATCCTCATGCATAATTCTCCACACGTCTAGATAGTTATTACTATTTATTTGTTCAAGCACGATTTTTCTAGACTGTGGGTTATTAATATGTTTGGGTGTCTAATTCAGGGTTTAAAACCATGTTCCAATCACCGCAGGATCTCTTTCTATCATCTCTAATTTGTAGTCAAAATTATTGCTAAAAAGTATTGTAACTCCAGGAGAATTTGATAAATGAGGGCTGGTTCATACATTGGACCGCAGTATTGTTTCTCGGCATTTGCCAGTGTGGGTGACTTGCAAACAGATTATATTGTATTTCTTCTTTTTGAAGTACTGGAAGACGTCCCATCTTTTGGAGAGATCAGTCAACCATTGAAAGTTCATGGAAATTGTATTTATCGTGTCAGCCATAATTTTCAAATTTATAACATGTTCTAACAGACTCGATAATAACAGCAAAGTCATAATATAGCGTTACTTGTTATTCAGTATGACAGTGACTTGCTATAGTTCCAGGAAAGATTGACGCTTTGTAGATGGATTGAAATTTGGGGTTGTAATGTAATAAGTTTCTTGAGATAAAAGTGAAAATAGATACATGCATTATCTGAACAAAAACCAAAACAATAAAAAAGACTACATGGCCGCTCTGTATACGGAGTTCTCTGGCTGCAGCCCGGCCCAATTTTAACATCCATGTGTTACCATCTTCAGGGTAAATTATTACACCTTTGATCAGGTGGATAAATCACTAAAATACTTTTATTGAAAACTGAAAACAAGTATATACACTCAATGCGCATGTTTCATACAAGAATATTGACTCAGATTGAATACAGTGATTCAATGCGATTATACTGGCTCAACATGAAACTCGGTCTCAATATACAGATGCAAATTGAATGCATTGATTCCTTCAGGTTGCATTGGTTAAATGTTAACTGACTCAACTTGGATACACAGACTCAATACGAGTAGCATACTCTCGCTGAACATGGGTATAATTTGAATCACTTTGACATCAGCATGATGAATCCATTGTTCCAGTTTGTATATATCAGCCCAAATTGAATTTGTTGTCAAGCTATTGACTCAGATTGAATGCACGGATTCATTATACCCCCCGCAACGAAGTTAGGGTGGGACGGGGGTATACTAGAATCCGCCTGTCCATCCATCCGTCTGTCCGTAGACACAATTTTGTCCAGACTACTACTCCTAGGATTTTGCTTCTATTTTTATGAATCTTTACATATGTATTACCTATGGTTTGAAGATGTGCATGTCCTATTTACAACGCGAAATTATAATTTTTGACATATTTATGAAGTTTTGAACTTTATAGGATTTGCCATTTTCAGGATCTATTCCCATGTAGAGACTATTTTGTCCGGACTATTCCTCCTAAGATTTTGCTTCTATTTTAATGAAACTTTACATATGTATTACCTATGATTTGAAGATGTGCATGTCCTATTTACAAGGCGAAATTATAATTTTTGACATATTTATGACATTTTGATCTTGATAGGACTTTGCCATTTTCAGGATCTATTCCCATGTACAGATAAATTTCTAGTGTAATCACCTACTATTTTTATCAGAAGATTCTGAAACTTTGTAGACATGTTTGAAGATTTGCATCTCCTATTTGTGACATGAAATATTAATTTTTGTCAAACTTACCCAGACTTGGAATGACCAGTATATTATTGTTACCCCTCAGCCTATTAGGCTGTGGGGTCTTGTCGTTGGCAAGTACGTCCGGTCGGTCGTCCGGTCGTACGGTCGTACGGTCGTCCGGTCGTCTGGTCGCCAGTCGTCAACAATTCTTGTGACCGGTCTAGAAGCCAAACCGTTGCTTCTAGAGACTTCAAATTTGGTATGCAGGATTGTTGGGTGGTCAACCACAGGCCTATTGAATCTGGAAACTTTGGCGGACATTTTTAATTTATCCGAAACCATCACAGCTTTCTCGTTACCAAGATATCTTTAGAACGACTTAACCTAGGCACAGCAACTTGCCGTGCACATTCATATGCTCGTGACCCAGAACCCTATTGAATCTGGACCAGATTGAGTGGAAACTTTGGCGGCCATCTTTCATTTATGCGAAACCATGCATCTTGCGTATCTCGGAAACCATTTCGCTGTTCATTGTGAAACTTGGAACAGATTATCGATACAACTTTCAATGCACATCCATATGCTCGTGACCCAGAACCCTATTGAATCTGGACTCGATTGGGTGGAAACTTTGGCGGCCATCTTTAATTTATGCGAAACCATGAATCTTGTGTATCTCGGAAACCATTTCGCTGTTCAGTGTGAAACTTGGCATAGATTATCGATACATCAAGAAACTTTAAAGGAATGACCTAACCAGTTTCCTTGATTGGGTGAAAGCCTTGGCAGCCATGTTTAATTTATGCAGAATCTTCAATGATGTATTTCTCTGATACCATTGAAGTATTTTATACGAAACTTGGTATACAGCATCGATGTATCAAGAGACTTGCAATGAATAACCACATCAGTTCTTCTGAGAAGCGGGAAGGATGGCCGGCCATTTTTAATTGATGCAAAATCATTAATGATCTCTGTCTCTGATACCGTTCAAGTGGTCGATGTAAAATTTGGTAACCATCATGGATGCATCAAAAGACTTATGATGAATGACAGAACTGGTTTCGCTGATTGGGCGAAAATCTTGGCGGCCATCTTTAATTTATGCAAAATTTTTAATGATGTATATCTCTGATACCATTTAAGTGTTCTATATGAAACTTGGTATACAGCATCGATGTATCAAGAGACTCGCAATGAATAACCACATCAGTTCCTCTGAATTAAGGGAAGGATAGGCAGCCTTCTTTAATTTATGCAAAATCATTAATGATCTCTATCTCTGATACCGTTCAAGTGCTCAATATAAAATTTGATATACATCATCATTGCATCAAGAGATTTACGATGAATGACAGAAATGGTTTCTCTGATTGGACGGAAATCTTGGCGACCATTTTAATTTATGCAAAATCATTCATGATCTATATCTGATATCATTTTAGTGCTTCATATGAAACTAAAAATCATCAATACATCAAGAAACTTACAATTAATGACAACCAATTTCTCTGATTAGGTGGAAAACTTTATTGCCATCTTTAATTTATGCAAAATCTATACCTCTGGTGTTTGATGCAAGAATTTGTATACATGTACATCATCAGTACATCAACAGACTAAAAATGAATGACCGAACCGTTTTCTCTGATTAGATGGAAACCTTGGCAGCCTTTTTCAATTTATGTAGAATCATTAATGAAATATATATCCTTTGATACTGTTCAAGTGTTTAGTATGCTTGGTATACGTCATAGATACATGAAGAGACAAGTAATGACTGTCGGTTTCTTTGATTGGACGGAAAATTTTGCGGTCATTTCTGATTGCAAGTGTTTTTGATAATCTGTATAGTCACTTGATTGCTTGATGTTCCTGCTATTTTCAAAGTAGTACATGTATGGTTCAAATTGAATAGACAGTGAATGGCTGGCACCCAGAGCCGAGGGGTTTTAGATGCGCAGCTTCGTATTCCTATCAAAACTCTATATTACTCGGCTCCCACTGAAAATCGGAAGACTTTTATTATTGTTCAGATTATTATTAGGGTTCAATGGTTTGAAGCCTTTTGTTTTTGTTCAGAATATTTTTGTTCTTCCACCATATTTTTACATGTGATATGTCAAAATATTTATTATGGTTCTCCAATTCATCCAACATCCTACACTGAATTTATCACATTTTAATCTTTTACAACTGCTAAAGCATCTTCTGCATTCAACCAAATCTTTCAGGCTTTTACATATGCATTTTCCATTCATTGTGTACCAATATACACTGACTAAAACTGTCTGGCCGAGGGGTTGTTGCGCCTTTTAGGTGCTGCCTCATGTTTTTATACTGTATTGACATATTACTCAGAACGGCAGACTTGTGCTTTGCAGGGCGAGGGTATCTCAGTTATTCCTTAGGATAACAGTTAAATCTAGTTTGATTATGTTGGCCCAGCCTAAAACACATTCAGATCACTGAATACATTGATCCAATTTTGCAGCACATTAAGTTAATGTGGACATATTACCATTTTCTTAATTTGAGCAAATTGATTCAAGTTGAAAAAATGCCTCGTCTTGTATATAGAAATTTGATTCAATTAGATGGTATTAATTGGTGTAGAATGTATTGACTATTACCAATATTGGATCAATTTGAAGTATTTGACTCAAATTGAATTCAATTATTCAATTTGATTGTATTGCCTCAATATCAACCTATCTCTTCCATTCAATATATTGTCCCACATTAAATACAATATCTTGCATTAATCTGAACGTTTCAATACTGAGAGTTGAGTTTTGGATATAAAACATTGGTTCAGTTTTAAGATATTGATTCAGGATGCAGTGATGTCTGCAAGTAAAATGCCCAGTTGAAATATAATACATTTGGTCAATTTGTATATAATGTACTGAATTAAATAATACACGACCTCCTTTTGTGTATACTTATATCGGCTCAATTGAGTATATTTACCTCTGACTTAACTTGAGCACGATATTCAGTTGAAATTAGCTCAACTTAAATATATTGTCAAATTTTGACAGCATTACATATGTCTGCAAATATTGAAATACTTTGTTATATACACAATTAAGTTTAATATATTCACTCTTTAGCCCCAATTTAACCTATTAGTTTTTTCTCTCACTTTAATGACAACTATAATTGATTTATTCAATTTGATTGTATGGGCACAATTTGAACACACTGACTTTCTTGAATCTATCGAGCAAGTTAAATGTATTGATTTATTTTGAAAGTATGACTCAATGGACCTAAAAACATCGATTCAGTTTGAATATATTAATTTAGAATCTACCAACTTATCTCAATTCGCATGAAAAGGATTCGCAAATATAAATATAGTGCATTGACTCAAATAATACATTAATGATTTATTGGTTAATTTGAAACCATTTATCTATTCGAATATAGTGATTAAATGTACTGACAAGTTCAAATAATATATAGCTCAATAAATTGGACACTAATTTTATCTTAATTTGCGTGTATGCAATACAACTATATGCAATTTAATATGATAAGAGTGCCTCATTTGGATATACCACTTTAAATTTGCATACTTAAACTTGATATATATGGAAATATAATATAACACATCCTCTAGATTTGGATATAAAGCGTTGATTCACTTGGATATAACATGTTGGGTCAAATTATGTATATTGGGTCAAATTTAATATTTTGACTCAGCTTGAATACATTGATGCAATTCCTTTGTTTCACTCGTTTTGAATCCTATCCAATGGCGTATATTGCCAATTTGAATATAATACGTGAATTTAAACATTGTAACAATTTGAATGCATTGCATCAGATTGAGGGTATTGAGTCCTGGATAAAAAACATTGATTCAATTCTAATATATTGGCCCATCTTACGAGAATTGCCCGACTCTACATATACATGACTTGAGTCTGATTGTTTTCTTAATACATTTACTGTATACTGACACAGTTGCGATAACCGCCGGGCATTACGCGAGTCATTTTGGATCAAAACCTTGCAAACGCGACAACCGTTTAGCATGAACATAGATCCCGGCAAGGTATCCAAGAGAGAGATCATTCCATTTGTTCTTCGGTATAACAGAAGAAATGTTGAAATCGCATACATCCCCAAAGAAGAATGCAGTCCAAATTGACGAAAGTACCATTTGACTTGATACCAGTTATTGCCTACATCAAGAATAAGAGCTTACGTGACATCCTGGTGATAGTTACATCCATTATCATTACCTACATAAGCAGTGGGAATTATCTGGGTAACTGACATGAAATCAACCGCTATCCCCCCCCCCCCCCCCCTTCACTTCCCATCTAAGAACTACTTACATATAAGGTTTCATATGAGCATAAACACTGTGCTTCAATTTGTAAACAAAGAGATGTGTGTTACTCAAAAGAGATGTATCGCATTCTATCAGCATGACATGAAGCTAGAAACATAACCTGTCATTTCAAGTCCACAAGATACTGGTCTCTAGGAACACTTCTAGTAAAAAAGTTTCTTTCCACAGCCCTGTGCCCGTGCCTACATTTATCAACATATACATGACTTCAGTCTGATAGTATCTTTAATACATTTACTGTATATTGACACAGTTTAAATTCATACACTGACCCAATTTAAATACATTGTCTCGAGGTCAATATGACGATTCAATTTGACATGAGACTAAATGTTGACCCACATACAACAAATTGATTGAACCTGAATTGAATGACTCGAGTTAACTGCATTCCAAACAAGTATATAGCGGTGACTCAATGTAAAACATGAGCAGTGTGACTAACGTCACAGGACCTACGAAGTACAGTAGGCATTAGGACTCGAACGCGAACTGAACTTTTGGAAATCCCCACCCCCAGTTGAAATCCTGCCTATATTAAGATGGGCACCGCCCAGTAATCGCCAGTGATTTTCATCAAAAATCACCAGAAATTTTCATCAAAAGCAGGTCAGCTCAGAACTTGTTGGTAACAGTCTCCTAATGCGCCTTCATTCCAAAATAAATAACGATCGCCCATTTAATTTTACAATTTTTTAATTAAAGGAAACCGATTGAATAATATAGATTCAGTAGATTTCAAGCTTTACGTGTGAAAATACATTTACATATCTTTAATGGTTTTCAGTGCCCTTGTCCAGGATCAAAACAACTTTTTGAATCGCATTATTTTCCCAACAATACAACAAATTTATATATATAGTACTATAGTAGAAAGGTAGCATTTATGTAGTTCAACTCAAGACCAACACCTTCTCTGCACAAGATAATAATGATTCTATGCCATTCTCCTGAGCATAACCGGTACAAAGACATACAGTGGGACAGGGTATTTTTAGCTCTGGGTAATTTGACCTGAATTTGAAGCTGATGTGGCCAATGTGAAATAGGATACACGTTAAAGGCTACAGTTCACATAACAATATACTGAAGTGTTAATTATCAATCTAATTTAAATCAGAATTATTTCAGATCAGAACTTGCTGGTAACAATGCCCTAATGCACGTTCATGCCAAAAGTCAAGGTTCTAATGTCAACGGTTCTCCTTATTTTGCCGACGAAAGGATTCGGATGGACTCACTCATTACCGGACAATTTGCGATCTGTAGCCTACTTCGTAGGAATATATCTTATATTGTGGAGTCAGTGCATCATGCCGTGTCTTAATTACTCTGGACCATTGAATATTTAGTCAATTGGTCGATAGAAAGAATAAGTGTAAGCCAGTTGTGTTTCCCAACCGTCATTATCCCACGCGTCATTTTTAAAATAGCAAGTTTTCATACCATGTTTTGGAATTAGTATCGCACTTGCCTGGCGTCATCTGACGTCAACAAGTTGTCTTAAGCTAGCAAAGGATAACATATGCTGTGTGTCTCCTCTCCAGGTCTTCACGAAGATACTGTCTATAATTGTTGATAAGGATCAGATCAGAATCTTGTGTTGCAGATCAAACATGAGGCGATCAAACACCAGCCAAGATCTGACTCTTGTTTTACCATCGTCCACGTTTGTACATGCTTCAGGGACCGCTGAAATATGAAGAATAAGAAATTACACAATATCAGAGGATTATGAACTGAGGAAGTGAAGGGGGTGAGATGTCTATTCCAAAATGGGCAAAGGTTTTGGGTATGGTGTCGACATGTACAGAATTGCTTGTTAATTTGTCACTCTCTCGTTATGCTCCGCACCAAACAAAAACTTATGGAACATCTTCCTCTGGACACCTTCTAATTAGTTGACCAGCCATTATCAGGTGAGTTGTCTTCGACGTGTACCACTATACTTTGTCCAGGAATTTTGATATCATATTTCATAGAAATTTGATGTTTTATTGGATGACCATGTCTCCATCATGGTGTCAGAGCCATAAACGTAGCAAATTTGATTGGGTGCTTCAATAGGCCTGTAAGATAACTCCGAGTCTGAAGAAGAGTTTCTACAATATAATCTTTGAAGCCTCATCTTTTTTTTCGAGCACAATGCGGCTTTTTTCAGGTGACCAACATACCTGTATGCCATACTGGACATTTGGATGTCGCTCATTTTTTGTTGGATCTGTGCACCTTTCTCTTTAATCTGTTCCTTAAGCAGAATAAGCCTGGCAGCATCAAGTATGTTCAAGAGGACTTGGTAATTACCAACTCCGATATGCCCTTCAGTTTCTAATACACACAAGACGTCCACAATGTTTTTGCTGTTCGCTGCCAATACTCCTTTCGGTATATAAACTCCGGCCATGGTGAGAAAAGCGTTGTAACCGAACATCTTCTTGCTTAGGTTACGGTTCATATGTTCATACAGGTTGTTATGCAATCTGCCGATTTCCGTGTGTTTCTCAGAAAGATCTGAATTAAAACAACAATAAAGCTAATAAATTTAGATAATTTGGGCAATTACTAAATATTTATACAAATCCTAATCAGATATTTTAATTTAGCTCAAAAGGATGTGTAATGATTACCCGAGAATTAGTCCTTCGGGTGTGACGGTAGTGAACATGGTTTTCATTTTAAAGTGAAACGACTGAAAGTGATTGTTATGTACTGTAAAAATGCTGAAGTTTCATATCATGCGAAATGGTGATGGTCATTTGCTCCAAACTGGTTTTATTCAAGTTTGAAAACGATCGGATGTGCTCTTTCGACACTTTAGGGACAATTTCATACATATAAATATGACACCTCGAACCAAAACAATTTGAGTGTATTTATTATCACAATACAGAGTGTTACAATCGGTTGAAATAACATTCTGGTTTGAGGTGTCATATTTCATCAAAATTAACAAGAGCCCAAGGGGCTTCAATATACGCCCGTATATCTGGGATTACATTGGTCCAAATTTCAAGGTTGTTTAATAGCCTTGATTCCAATTGGTAGCTAGCAATCCAGAGAAAGGTCTACAATTTTGTGCTTCTGTGAATGTAACATATATCACATCTTATATTGAATGATAAACTAAAATGAGCTTAACTCTTGGTAACTAGTTGACCTTGGAGCAAGAGCCGAGAGCTCACATATCCCACACTGAAATCAACAATAGTCAAACACAAGAAAATATTAGTTTTCCTGCAAATGGATTTCTCTCAGACTAGAAAATTGTTCATGAAGGAAGAAGAAAGTGATGAAGTAAACCTTTGTTTTCGAGTTAATATTAGAACAGGTATGAAGGTCATAAAGGACCCCTCTCCCTGTTAAATTAGTAAATGTACGGTTTTTATTTCACAACAGTTTATCTAAATGTAGCTGTTTCAAACACGGCAGGCAACTCCACAGGACAAATGCCATATACATTGTAGGGGAGAGAACGCTGAATATTCCAACCTAACAGATATAGTCAGCTAAACTTGATTCAATTTTGGGGGACTGTGACCTTGACCTTTGGCTCCTCTTTGCCAAGCGAGTAAGGTATACTCAAAGTTTCGTACCAATCCATACCTTGAAACTAGAGATATCGCATGGTCAACAAATGTTAACGGACGAATGAACAGAACCCAACATCGCATTACATGATCTCGTCTTCGACAGGCATATGAAAATGTGACTTTTAATGATTTCCTGATTTTGGGGTCACAGTGGCCTTGAACTTTGACCTTGACCTAAATTTTGGTACATGACAAACCGCCTCCCCGTAATTTCTCAATGGACACAAAACATAATGATTTTTAACAATTGCACGATTTTGGGGTAACAGAGACCTCGACCTTTGACCTTGACCTATATTTTGGTATGTGACACATTATGTCCCCCTAATGTAGGCCTATCTACTGACACATAAAAACGTTATTTTTAATAATTTCCTGATTTGGGGTCACAGTGACCTTTGACCTTGACCTAATTTTTGGTACACGACACTTCATTTCCCCCTATTGAATCCACTCACAAAAAATTAGTAATTTTTAATGATTTCCAGATATTTAGATAACACTGACCTTTGACATTGATCCTGGGGTCACAGTGATCTTGACTATTGACCTGGATCTAAATTTTGGTACATGACAATACGGCTACCCATAATTTCTCAATGGACTAAAAAAATCATGATTTTTAGCAATTTTCTGATTTTGGGCTCACTGTGACCTTTGACCTTCGACCTTGACCTACATTTTGGTATGCGACACTTCATTTCTCCCTATTGAATCCACTCACAAAAAAATATTTTTTTTTAATGATTTCCTGACTTTTCAGTCACACTGACCTTTGACCTCTGACCTTGACCTACATTTAGTATGCAACACATCATTCCCCGCTAGGGCATGCGCTCACCAAAAATTAGAACTGTAGATAGAAAACTGTCAACGATCAATGATTTCCTGATTTTAGGCAACAGTGACCTTTGACCTCTGACCTCGACCTCAATTTTGGTACGCGACACATCGTCCCCACCTAGCGTATCCACTCACAAAAAATTTCAACTGTGGATAGAAAACGTTCACAGATATAGACCGGACACGAACACTCCAGTGAGTTCCTGTTTTTTTTTAAGCCAGTGACGTTTGACCTGTGACCTCGACCTTCGTGTACGCGACACATCGTCTACCCATAGGGTATCGACTCACCAAAAATTGGAACTGTAGATAGGAAACTGTCCCAGATATAGACCGGACACGAGAACCGGACAGACGGACAGACGGACGGAAATCGCCAACACATAATACGTCCGCCTTTTGGCGGGCGTATAAAAACTGTGCAAATGCTCCGCTTGTATTCTACCAGTACCTTTATGTGGGCAAGTAAACAATACGTTGGGGCAGACGTCGTCGTAGTCTAGTTGTTTGGCTGCTCGCTTTCGAAAGCGGTGTGGCGACCAGTTTGTTGAGGTATGAGTTCGAGTCACATTTTGGATCTAATATATCAGATTTGATTTCATTTATGTTACGTGAAACAATCTTCAGTGATATTCAGTTAATAAATATAGATATAACTGTGTATACATATTACTGCATTTTTCTGCTACAACTCGACCCTCATGACTGAGGTTATTTTCGTGGATCAGCAATACTTCCCACGTAGGAAAATACAGGGAATGTGCACTCATTGAAAACGCTTCCAAACAGTTCTAAACAGAGGAAACAAATGCAGCCAGATTGGTAACTAAAATCAGATGGGCAGTCGAGAGCGCCAATGGACGAGTGAAAAGATGAGATCTCCGCTCTCAGTACCAGTAGATGTATTGATGTCTTTTCGGTCTCTTGTGTACGTGAATGTCAAACTTAGCCGCCATATGTGAAAAGAATACGTATTAGGTACATATACTCTACGTCAACACCGATTTGCTACATTGCAATTACGTATCTCGTTAACAGAAGTTACTTTTCTTTTTGAAACAGGAATATCATGCTATTCTCTATGATTTCACATTATTTAACTAAAAGAGGATTGAGAATTAATGTAAGATACATTGTGGAAATATTATTATTATTATTTGAAAATGGGGGGGGGGGGGGATGGAAATTTTTCCGAAACAAATAATTCTGTATGACTGGCCTAAAAAACTTTACTGTCGAGGAAATCTGTTTATTCAAAAATAGAACGTACCAAAATATCACAAAGTCGGTTGTGCATTTCACGTCATTTGTCTCGGTCAGAACAATAGAAACACACACCCGATTGTCCGAGGGAGTTATTCTCGGGTAACCATCACACATCCTTTGGATGTAGTCCAAATAAGAATTTTAATTCAGCTCGACAGATCGAGTTATGCAAACGGCAAAATCACATACTCGATATCTATTGTAAAAGAATGACTGAATATTTATCGATTAATTAGAACAAATGTCATGCCAACTGTAGCTTAGCTCAATAATGAAGGTAATTATATTTATACATGTAGCCAAAATGTCTCCCTTAAGGCCGAAGTAGCAAAGAGGGGTGTTCTCCTTACCCCTTCATTTCACTAGGAAATGTTTGAAAATCCGTCTATACCTGGATATACGATTCCCATGGAACTAACGGCAATATAATAGATATATGCGTATTATATGATTATCAGTTGACTGATCCCAAACATTTATTCTCAGTTCTGGTTTAAGAAGCACATTACCTTGAACGTTTGGAATAGATTTCCCTTCTTTCCTTAAGACATGTTGAATTTTGGTCTCTTCCTGTCTGATGACCTTCTCCAATCTATTGAGTCCAGCATCATGGAGGATTGTGATTAGGTTTTCATAATTACCGATGGCGATCCATTTCTCTGTCTCCAAGGCTTCTAGAATGTCTAGAACATTCTCTTTGTTCGCAGCCAGCTGTCCTTGGGACAAACATGTTCTGGTTATGGTTAGAAATGACCGATACTCCGGCATATGTTTGGTGAGTTCACGGTCAAGGAACTCATACAATTGTCTGTGAAGTCGTAGGCTGTTCTTTTCTTTAGGTTTATCTACCACTGAAAATAAAGGTTGATATTAGGATGTCATTGCTGCATCATCTTCGTATCATTTCTGACGATCTTACGATAACGATATCTCAGAATATCGGATATGTCTCTATTTAAGGCATCAATACCTGGTGTTCCCAAATTTATCACAACGTTCTTTGAACCTCAACAGATTCATCAACGGAATATCCTTCCTATAGAGTTATGATGTTTGGTTGGTGGACTGTTAGTTTCCTAGTCCCACCCTCGGAACATGTCATTCGACAAACATACGTATGTTTATTGTTTTGGTGAGAAATTTAAACCCTACGACGCGGGCATTGCAGGTTCGTTTTTCTGATTATTCTTGCATTTACCAGGTTTATCCCATGTTAACGGGTTGCTCCATCAAACGTCCTCAATGCTCTTCCATTAAGATAAGATGAGTTATTTGTTTGAGCTGTCCTGTCATCACAGCTCCCGAGCTAGCGTGTCTAATTCCGCCTACGCCGGTGGTACTGGCCGTGTGGATAATTCATAGTCTCCACACGATCATACGCGATAAAAGCGCAGCTGAGATGGCATCAGATCAGATTTAATCACTTCCGGGTCGGAGCCCTCGAACTACATTGTTTAGAAATTTTAGAGCAGATCATTGTGGATTTTATGAGCTGTGATTTTTCAGCATTTCTGATACATCTGACATTTCAAATTGCAGATGAGGCTTCAAACTGTACTTCCTGGTGTTGAATTGTGCCACTTTGAGGAAAGCATGGCGGATGGAGACATGATCATCGAGGGGTGAGAAGGCTCCCTCGGTAACACCGATCAGCTGTCAGTGGCGGTAATTTGAAATTTCCATGGTCAGCTCCTGTCAAGACTTGAACAGGTAATGTCCCACAAGGTGAATATTGTCATGCCAAGTGGATTTATGCATCGAGAGTTTTCTGAATTTGGTTGTTGATTTTTTTTATCTTTTTTTATTATATTTTAATACATAACAGTAAAAAAATTAATAGAGTTTCGATGCCTGTCACAATAAATGTTCACAGTTGACCAGAGAACTTCAAATCCTCACTGTGGCTATTTGATCAGCCCAATTTTCTCTAGGCTGACTCATGAACAACATAGAAATATTGGGGATATTATATTCAAATTTATGTTATTAAATTATTAATAAAATAAAATAATTTTTTTAATTAATTTTAATTACTTTTTCAATTACTAAATTTAATTGTTTTGCCAAATGTGGATGAAATAAACATCATACTGGTAATGATGGGTAACATCTCTTGTATTCTTATGCCATTTCCGTGACAAAATGGAGACCTTTCGGAGCAAATATAGGCAAAAAATGCCAAACATGACGAGGTCCACTTAGCATAGCTGGTAGTTATGAGCAAATTAGCTTTCGAGATACAATAAATTATAAATGGAAGAAAGGAAATTGACATAGATACAATCAAATCCCCAATGCTTCAATCATTTATGTATGAATCTACTTCATATCAGTCTGGAACCACATGAAATTAATAATAATCACATCACCTGTAAAAACTCAGATGTTTGTTCCACACACATAGAATATCCAAAATGCCTTTTGCATTTGTAACTTTAATGAGACAAATAAAATCTTATAGCTGAGTCATCAATTAATATAGCTGAGTCATCAAGTAATCTGGCTGTTGATGGCTTCATATTTTTGTGTGTCTATCGTCAGTCGTAGTTGCTTCATAGCACATACTTTCTCTTCATTCCATTTTCAGTATCTCCAGGATTATAAGTTTGTAATTTTTCTTTCATATTCAGATTAAAGATCTCAGTTGTGGGCAGCGAGAAACATGGATTACATGCACCAAATATTAGCGTAAGTCCTCCCCACTTTACACACCAAATAGTTTCTCTGGCATTTTGCACGGTGTGACTCGGAGGTATGGCCTCCAACTCTATTGGAAGATAGGCCTCGATTTCTGTAAGTTGAAACTTCAATGTTTCACCAAACAGTTAACAGTTTAAGTGAGTCAACTTCCATCTGTCTTCACCTTTCACGGTTGTATTATGTAGCACAGATCAGCAAATGACCATCAGATATGTTGTCATTGAATTTTATTCCTTTTTCCTTCTATGTTGTGTTTTGGCAAGTATTGTCTGTTTGCAATCATTGCATTCATGGACTTGAAATCAGACACAGAATATATTCCTCAATGTTATTGATGAGTTTTCTCAGTAATAATAACTGTTTACCAGTAATATGTGCAGCTTTGTAATTACTGCCAACAAGATGTTGATGAGATGTTGATCCATCCAATTGAACTAAAATATATTCTCTATATGGGAATTATGTATACCATAAACACCTCTGTGTTATATTTTTGGATGTGTTGTGTGCACATTAGTGTATATTGATGTCACTTATTATAGGATTAAACATGCCTTTGATCTTTGTATCAACATCAAATTTTAATACATTTGATAGATTACTGGGATGACCCACTGATTACATGGGGAAATTAACCATTGTCATGAAGGAAATTTGTACCAAATGTATAATACTTCTTATTATAGGCAGAAGGATTGTCTACTTGGTGCTTTTTGACAGATGGAAAAATATGTACAAGTTAGTGAGATGCACTTTTACCTCAGTCTTAAGTCATATGGGGCAAACTGAGGGGAAATTATAAAGAGGGTATGCTTGGAACATAGGCTGTAAAATCTTTATCTCTGCATAATTTTATCTGTGCCTTATTAAGATGGTTTGAGGATGGTTATTGTTTGTTCAGATGAGAGCATTCTTTATTTCAACAATAGTTTCATGACTGACAGGCATCAGACCAGAGTTAATCACTTCCGGGTGGGAGCCCTCGAACTACATTGTTTAGAAATTTGAGAGCAGATCATTGTGGATTTCAAGAGCTGTGATTTTTCAGCATTTCTGATACATCTGATATTTCACATTGCAGATAAGGCTTCAAACTGTACTTCCTGGTGCTGATTTGTGCCACTTTGAGGAAAGCATGGCGGATGGATGCATGATCATCGAGGGGTGAGAAGGCTCCTTGTTTACAAATTGAATGACATTCGGTAACAGCGATCAGCTGTCAATGACGGTAATTTGAAATTTCCACTGTCAACTCCTGTCAAGACTTTAACAGTTAATGTCCCACAAGGTGAATATTGTCATGCCAAGTGGATTTATGCATCGAGAGTTTTCTAAAAAAAAAATTGTATCTAGTAACAAAATTAATAGTGTTCTGATGCCAGATACCAAGGCTACGTTCGAAAATCCATTGTATTCTCGGATCTGAATGTGAAGTGCCGAGAAAAGCTTACCTGTACAGTCATACGTCGTCAATTTTTCCCACCTCTTGCATATGGCTCCAATTCAATATTGAGGTTCAGTTTTCACGTTAAATATGTGTGATCGGTCTTTCTCTTCAATGACTGACTTTCAGGTTGTACAAGCCTTTCTTCCTGCCTGGTGTAGGGGAATGATTTTGCAGCTGTCCTTTTTTAGCACTATATGAATTAGTACCAATTGGAATTAGACTATTTAACCAGAAACTATAATGAATCGTCTTAATATTACATACCTCGATTTTCCATTCTATCAATTGATTTGATCTTAGCAGCTTTCTCTTCAATTTCACGTTCGAGTTGTCGCAGACCGGCACCTTGAAACATTTCCAACAGGATCTTGTAGTTACCAACACCGATGAAGCCCTCAGTTTCTAGTTCCCATAGTACATCCACAATATGGTCCTGGATTGCTGCTAGATTCCCGGTCGGTATATACGTTCTTGCTAGGGTCAGGAAAGACCGATATTCGTGCATTCCCTTGTTGAGGGTACGATCGACGT
>JAVTVY010052386.1:0-27046 GCA_036873755.1 Hanleya hanleyi
AAGCTGTTTCGCTGTGACAACTCGTACACTGGGGATTGGTGAGCTGTATCGTCATCAGATAAAATGACAGCATTTAACACAAAAGACTAGTCTGTAAGGCCCGATGTCGACCCAGCATCAACGTATATTTAATACTTAATGCCAACATATATCATGTCTTAACCTTACCTTTATAATAAATAGAAAACTTAAAACCTCCAAGCAGAATTGTAGAAAGGAAAGTGATGTTGATGCCAAACATTCACGCCTTCGTAACTTCAGTTTTCAAATTTCTGTCAAAGGAATAGTACTCATCATGAATATTAAGCATTTCACCATGTTTCTTAAATATCTGAATGATTGTATCCAGTACTAGGATATCGTCGATAAAGCGTTTGGTGAATGAGAAGGAACGGGCTTTGAAATGGTTATCTTCTAACAATTTATTCATAGGCGTATTCATACGAGAGCAGCTGTAGGTCTGCCAAGAGTAGTGCACAATTTGTACCCATTGCGATATCTATTCAATGTTGGCATATGGTGTGTTCGAATGTTACAAATGACATGATAGAAATATTGAATATTGATCTACACCATGTTTTGTACCTGATTCTTTTTGAGCCGCTTCCCGCCTACATGTATTACACCAAGCTAATCAGTATATCTATCTGACATTAAAGGTGTAGGGGCTTGACTTTTCTCTAGGGGAAGGTGTGCGGTAAGCTATTCCTCGGTGCTCCAAAACGAGCAACCAAACATTTGAGAGCTGAAACGTTATGACATAATAGTTGATCAGAATGGAGGATCACAGGTAAATTCACGATGGCCACGATTGTTTATCATTAGTTTAGTCTTTATAGTTTTATATTTTTTCAGCGTAGAAACGCGTAGAACTATTCCATCTAATATCACAATTTATTTATCATGCAGTCGTTGTGAAGAGAATCACATTAATAGAACGTGAGATGCTATAAATTATATCAGGTAAGGTTACGGGTTTCAGTTTTGGCAAGAGTATGATAAGAACACCAAGTAGCTGCAGACAGCCTTGATTGACATGTCGATTATATGCTCGGAGGTTATAACACATATACGGGAAGTGGGAAGAGGTGCCGACATACTGACAGAGTCACAGTATAGTCTTCTGGTTAACCTATTCTAAGGCACATACCAAGAATCTAACGATTCGTGATATGTGTTGTATCTCAGGTACGCTTTTATTGTACCTCTTCATGTGGCAACTTGGATGACATGACCACACGGCCCCTAGCACCGGCATAAGCGGTATTAGATACAAATCTAGAGAGCTATGATGGAAATGCTCTGACAACTCGTATATTCGTACTTGGTGAGCTGTTTCGCTGTGACAACTCGTAAACTGGGGATTGGTGAGCTGTATCGTCGTCAGATGAAAATGACGGTATTTAACACAAAAGACTAGTCTGTAAGGCCCGATGTCGACCCAGCATCAACTTCCCACAAGTGCCAACATATATCAAAGACCAAAAGGTCTGTACAGGTGGCGGGCCTCGGGGACGAAACGTCCACCAGCAGAATCTCGCCATATACAGGAAAAAATTACAACACATATAAGGGGAGTGGGAAGAGGTGCCGACATACTGACTGCGTCACATGACTTCACAGAATAGTCTTCTGGTTAACCTATTCTAAAGCACATACCAAGAATCTAACGATTCGTGATATGTGTTGTATCTCAGGTACGCTTTTATTGTACCTGTTCATGTGGCAACTTGGATGATATGACCACACGGCCCCTAGCACCGGTGTGGAAGCAACCGTGGTCCGCCAGATATGAGGGTCCGGGGACCATGGTATCTGGATCTGGGTGCCCAAAGGGCATCCAGATCCAGATACGAAAGTCCTCCCTCGGAAACAGTTGTCCCCCTATCAGCAGAAACCAGGGTCCTGATATCGTTGGTGTCCGCGTCACTGAAATCTAGACAGGAATGTCCCTTCTCATATACATAGTGCCCGGACCATGGCATCTGGCGGACTATGGGCGCTTCCACAGCTATGGAAGTCTTCAAAGTCCGGCATTCCACAGAGTCCGGTTGACCTATATATGAAACTAAAGGAATAGTAAAGACTAGAAATTCTGAACAGAGGTTCGGCCAGCAAATCGGTGGTGTAGTGGGTAAAGGCATGGACGGTGGACAGTACAGCAGAAGATAAAATTGTGGGTTCGATCCTGGTCGGGGTCAGTTGAAAATGTTTGATTTTCTGCATTTTTCATGTACAGCTTTAGTACGTCTTGTAAAGATATACCGTCGCATCTTTGATAAATATATATATATATTTTTAGAAAAAAATAATTTTATGTATTTACGTCAATATACATATTTACGGTGGCCCATATACGACATGCTATTAATTTTAGTTTTGTATATATTTTTTTTCTTCTCAGTTTGGGTGGGGTTGGGGGGAATTCTTTCACTCAGGTGCGCACGTTTTCACCGGGGTGAAAAGGTTTTCACCTGGGCGCAAATGTTATCACCCTGGTGGAAACCTGTTTTAACACAGCAGGTCATATATGGGCCGCCGTACATCTTCAATATGTCGTAGAACACGGTATAGAAGTACTAGGAATCCTTCTTTCCGCGCTGGGGTAAATTTCGCACGCATGTGATTTTGTGAATGTTGCGAAATCAGAAAGAAACACAAGATATTGAGATATCTAATGAAAATGTATATCACGTTTCTGACATCAGTAAATATTGAGGAAATTGTCATGTCGGTGATCTCTATTACTGTTCTAATTAATGTTACACTAAAATGACCACGCTTGTCCGCTGGTACTACTTACGACTTCTCGCATAGTCAGGGCGAAATTGGAATATTTTACGATATGCAAATATAATGCTCAGGGTTCTTTCATATTCGGTCCGTATCTTCCGAATGCGGGATATGCTGAACGATCTCTTCGGATATTTCAAGCTGACTCGCCGTTCTTGAAGTAGGATCGGGTCATTTGTTTCATAGGAGAATACCATAAAATAAAAGTTTTAATTTGTTTTCACATTAACCGTAAAGGGGTGCATCTGGTATCATCATGATCATGATGTCTTGCCGGCATCATTGAAAACTGTTGACCGCTTCTCTCTTGCAGGAAACAAGCCTATGTTTATGTATACTTTTGTCTTTTTGAATTTGGTCCTAATACTGTTATATGGAAATGGAATAGGTCTTTGGATTATGGACGCGGATATTCTCTAATGGACGACGGCTGGATTATGAATGACGGACTAGACGCTTGTAATAATAATCATTACAAAATAATCAAATAAATAAGACATAACATAAATGCAAAATAGAAATTGCCACGACATCTACATGCATCTGATTACTCATTCATATATGGCACATCTGGAAATTAATGGATTATATTGAGTACACTGAAAAAACAGAAATGTTAAAATTTAAGGAATATTCCCCGACTATTCCACCGGCGGAATATTCCTTAAAATTCAATAAGGAATATTTTCTTACCATAATAAGGAATATTCCTTAGTTATGTTGAGGAATATTCTGCTGGAATGTTCCATACGTCGAGCTGCTCAAGGGAATTATCTGGTAGCAGTATGCCAACAAAATTCCGTTGTTTTGATCATTGAAAGTGAATATATTTATTTTTATCTTTGATTGTTTGAGCGAGATACTATTCTTTTTTGGTATAACCCATTCACATAGAAATGCGAAAAGTGAGTCCTTGTGACCCGCAATTAATATATTTTGTAGACTTTATATATGGCTAATATGCATACATTACCGGTAGTTCAACCAAGGCGCCCGCAAACTAATGGTGTATTCGTGACAAACACCGGGTATATTTGCCTATTCCATCTAAGATTGAATAAGGGTGGCCCATATGGGGACATCGATAATTTTTTCTAAAAAAATTGTTATTACATTTTCTGCCTTGATTTTCGCCTATTTTCTACAAACAGATTTTAGTTTATCACATGTTTTCTTTACATTTTCGTCATTTCTAGTAATGTCGTCATAATTGACTTTATCAGTGTTTTTTCCAACGAAAAACAAACAAAACTCTTGGAAATGTTTACACCGTTTAAACAGCAGAGTAAATCGAGTTTTTGATCGAATTTTGAGGAATTTTTTATTCATGTAATGTTTCCAAAAAAATGCATGATAAATTAACCTTGATTTTTCCCGTGATCCTCTGCTCGGGAGGTTATGTAAATAGACTCCAAATGACCCCAATATGATAAACTACAAATTCACGGAGTGTCAGCTCTCAATTTTTTGTCGTTCCGTAGATTGCGCAGAAAGTTTGGTGGGGGGGGGAGGCGGTGGCGAATGTCCCTCCCCCAGGCCTGTTAGGGTTAAACAATGAATTGTTTGCATAAAATAGTGCAAGATATATAGGAAACATGCAAATTTGATCCCGTCTTTTGAAGACCCACGGAATATGCCGTTAAAAGAATACAAGTAGTGGCCTAGTTACCCCACTGAATGGCAGCTTCCACACCTTTATAGAACAATTACATATCGCGACTTGCATTCGTGGAAACAGAAGAACGTGTTATTTCTCGTGTTGACTTGTTGTAACGTATGCCCGAAAATATGTTGTATTCTTCATTGTAGTGAACAAGCTCCCATCGGACAAGCAGAGGCGCAAAAGCACGAGTAAAAGTCCTTAGGTGTGATGCAGTCGTACCTGGCTATTTCTTAGCATAAATTTCAAGATATTTTGTTAAAATTATCTTGTTTTTTTCATTTCATTTTCGTCCTCACTCATCTCCTGAGTAGGAGGGAGAGACAGAGGGGGGGGGGTCTTAGGGCGTTATTGACCTACTTACAACCGGTGACATCAACAGGTCACTTTCGGCTGACCTTTGTGAGGTTACTCCCGGTTCCGGTCACGTGATCGGAAGTGCACAATAGTGGAAATGCGCACAATAGCGGAAATCATGAGCAGGGATAAAGGTCCCTTTATGTCACATGACCGAAATCGGAAGTGACTTCACAAAAGTAGGTCACTAACGCCATAACTCCCCTTTCTATACTACTCTCTGGTAAACATGTTCACGTGTAAACTGGGTAGAAAATCGGAAGTAGTAATCGAGGCGGTCACTGGGCTCCAGGTTAGGACTTTCGTCCCCTGGAAGCCAGTGTCCCAGGACATCCAAATCCAGACCTGAATGCCCGAAGGACAATTAAATCCAGATCTTAGTGTCTTGGGACACTTACGTCTAGATGCGAGGGTCCTCCGGACACTGGATGCATCGGGCCACCGTTTCCGTCACAACGGCATAAGCGGTTTTAGATACAAATCTGGAGAGCTATGATGGAAATGCTCTGACAACTCTTATATTGGTAATTGGTGAGCTGTTTCGCTGTGACAACTTGTATATTGGGGATTGGTGAGCTGTATCGTCGTCAGATGAAAATGACGCCATTTAACACAAAATACTAGTCTGTAAGGCCCGATGTCCACCCAGCATCAACTTCCCACAAATGCCAACATATACCAAATACCAAAAGGTCTGTACAGGGTGCGGGCCTCTGGGACGGAACATCCACCAGCAGAATCTCGCCATGTACATGTAAAAATTATAGCACATTTAAGGGAAGTGAGAAGAGGTGCCGACATACTGACAGTCACATGACTTCATAGTATAGTCTTGTGGTTAACCTATTCTAAGGCACATACCAAGAATCTAGCGATTCGTGATATGTGTTGTATCTCAGGTAAGCTTTTATTGTACCTGTTCATGTGGCAACTTGGATGATATGACCACACGGCCCCTAGCACCGGCATAAGCGGTATTAGATACAAATCTAGAGAGCTATGATGGAAATGCTCTGACAACACGTATACTGGTAATTGTGGTGAGCTGTTTCGCTGTGACAACTCGTAAACTGGGGATTGGTGAGCTGTATCATCGTCAGATGAAATGACGCCATTTAACACAAAAGACTAGTCTGATAGATTGATAGAAGGCTGATAGAATGATAGAATTGCTAGATAATGAGGTTGATCCCATTGGAATGCCATATAGCGATTTCAGACCCTCTATCTGTACTTACTTGAGAAAGCTATTTCTTTGTTTATGGGATGATGTGATTAATAACAAGCTTCATGAGTTCAACAAAAAAACAAAAAAAACAGTAGGCTATGCTCTTTTGAACAGCCAGAAACGTTTCGATCAGGCCTTGATCAGGCTATTCTAATTACAACACATCTAAGGGAAGTGGGAAGAGGTGCCGACATTCTGACTGCATCATATGACTTCACAGAATAGTCTTCTGGCACATACCAATAATCTAACGATTCGTGATATGTTTTGTATCTCAGGTACGCTTTTATTGTACCTGTCCTGTTCATGTGACAACTTGGATGATATGACCACAAGGCCCCTAGCACTCGCATAAGCGGTATTAGATACAAATCTAGAGAGCTATGATGGAAATGCCCTGCCAACTCGTATATTGGTAATTGGTGAGCTGAACCGCTGTGAAACTCGTAAACTGGGGATTGGTGAGCTGTATCGTCGTCAGATGTAAATGACGGCATTTAACACAAAAGACAAGTCTGTAAGGCCCGATGTCGACCCAGCATCAACTTCCCACAAATGCCAACATATATCAAAGAACAAAAGGTCTGTACAAGGGTCGGGCATCGGGGACGAAACGCCCACCAGCAGAATCTCGCCATATACAGGTAAAAAATACAACACATATAAGGGAAATGGGAAGAGGTGCCCACATACTGATAGTCACACGACTTCAGAGTATAGTCTTCTGGTTAACCTATTCTAAGGCACCTACCAAGAATCTAACGATTCGTGATATGTGCTGTATCTCAGGTACGCTTTTATTGTACCTGTTCACGTGGCAACTTGGATGATATAACCACACGGCCCCTAGCACCCGCATAAGCGGTATTAGATACAAATATAGAAATCTATGATGGAAATGGTCTGACAACTTATATATTGGCAATTGGTGAGCTGTTTCGCTGTGACAACTCGTAAACTGGGGATTTGTGAGCTGTATCGTCGTCAGATGAAAATGACGCCATTTAACACAAAAGACTAGTTTGTAAGGCCCGATATCGACCCAGCATCAACTTCCAACAAATTCCAGCATATATCAAAGACCTTGGCCTTTGATATTCTATTCGGGCAGCTCGCATTTACCTTGTCGCCAAGAGTATGTAAGTTCTTATACAGCGGTTTATTTCGCAGAGCAATTGTTAAATAGATCAAATGGAAATAAAACTGTGAAAAGTTGACATAAGTCGTTACCACCAGATTATAACTTGCACCTAATTTATAAAGCAAAGTGGCCTCACCAACTATTGCACTTGCTCATGCGATTCTCTCCACGAGATAATTGATGGCCCGCCTACCTTTGTGTCAAAATCTCCTGTAAGCTTGCCAGTAATATTTCCACCCCACATTTAGTTTTATGTGATATTTCCAACAAGAGCCATATCTGCACATCTCATGAAGCATCCAAATAAAAGACATGTCATCACCTTGTCTTCAGACTGTTGCAGCCTCCACGGTCCCCGAATCGGGTGACATACACACGTCCAGAAAGCCAGATGGAAAACATCGAAGAGGGAACGCATTTCCGAAGGAAACATTGTAAAAATTACCATACTGGCTGTCGGAACAACTTAAGCGTGAAATTATGATTTGGTTAGGAAAGAGGGAGCCAGAAATCTTGCCCGCTACGAAACGCTCATTTTAAGTTATATTTGCTGTCTGGGCAGATCACTCAAACATAACAAACCCGACAACATAGGAAAGAGGGAGCCAGAAATCTTGACCGCTACGAAACGCCCATTTTAAGTTATATTTGCTGTCTGGGCAGGTCACTCAAACATAACAAACCCGACAACATATATGATCCATGTATATGTTTTGCGTACAGACACATTTAATTTGCTTAATTCCTAAAACTCATACTCAGAAACATTCAGGACCGATGTGCATCGCTACATATGGGCTTAGGGATATTTGGGATCGGAGTTACCGAACACTAAGACTGGCTCTGTGACCCCTTTTCAATAGTGCTAGCCAGACATCATGACATTCGTGTGGATCAATTTTCATTACTGCCAAGCATTAAATAGCCTTGCAGGAGGGAATCCTGGATCACGATTGTATACCAGCGGTGCTGTTTTGGTATGCAAAACTAAACACATGTGTAAAAATGTAATTACTAGCTACGATCATATTTTGTTACCAGTGTGTAAAATGCATCACTAATTTCAAGTTAGATAGAATGAACAGGCTTCTTGTCGTGACTGTGCCAAACCTGTAAAGGCGGTAATGTCTGCTGTCCAATGAAATCGTCAACTTGTACATACACGACTAGAAGCTGGGGCAGAGATATGTATATTACTGATGAGAAATCCAATTAGCAGAGCAGCATTGTAATGGAAAGAAAACTATTTACGTAAGACTAACAGAGCGACCTGAATGGTATGTATTTTAGTATCTTTTAAAGCACGATATTTTAAACTCTGGCCGTAGGGCCATGGCGCTTTTTATTGAATGTCAGCTTTCTAGACTGTGTAAATAGCGATACATCACGAAATTATGCTGTTGAAGATACACTATTTACCAATATCTGCAGGGCTCAGTTAGTATAAACAACTATATCAGCTATGCCTACTCCTGAGCAGGCATCATTAGAACTGAAACCATCTCGTCCACAGGTCGAAAGAAGATATAATTATATCGCATATTCCTGGAACAATGTATGTTTACCTCAAAACAGAAAATCAGTATATCAGATAATCTGAATAATACTAGGTCGAAATACCACAATGTAGCAAGATTAATACTTCATGGTTGTCTCGGTGAACACGTCAGGAGGACTGGATACAGATACCAGAGAGATAAGAGGCGCCTTTACCATAGAGATTTACGGTGATGGAATTACCTGCGGTGGTTTATGATACAAACGTTGTTCGACATAAAGTTTAAGTATTGAATTTAGCTATAGTTTCCAACTTCGCATAGTTGAAGTATGACTGAATGTGACAACAGTAGTGAATTATCTACAGTAAGCACAACAAACACGACTACAGAGGAACTAAATGGTCAACCTGCAACTGCCTGGCCCATTGTCTTTACCTCGTGTTTCTTGGTTGTGGGCGTAGTACTTTTCGTCGGAAATATAACTATAATTCTGTGCATTCGGAGAGAAAGTCAGCTTTCGTTTAATTTCAAGATTTATACAACTTTTTTGGCAGTTGCTGACATGGCGGTGGGTCTTATTTCCATTCCCCTTGTTGTTATGGGAGTGTTATTCGAGAAATGGCCACTTGGTCCCTCGCTGTGTCTCATTTACTTGATTGCAGACTACTGCCTGACATTTGTATCCGTACTTTTACTGGATGCCATCGCCTATGACCGGTACAAGTGTGTTACATCTCCTCTGCTCTATAGAACCCAGTTTACCAAACGCCGCACAGTGATGATATCGGTGGCCATGTGGACATTAAGCTTTCTGTTCTGGGGGGCATATATACTGGGACAAGTATTCACCAATGGACTCCGCGTCGTCTGGTTAAACGAGTACGAGTACTGTACCTTTCAGCCCGTGCTCGTCACCATCCCTTTAGCAACTGTAGTTTACAGTGCACCCGTTATGTTTCTTATCGCCGCCTATGTTGCTCTCCTTGGCTCACTGAAGAAGAGGATGCAAGGTGTTCGGTCGCAATGGAAAGAAGAAGGGATGTCTGAAAATACTGAGTTTGCAGATGGCGTAACCGGTGTAAACACGCTCGCGGTAACAGATAAAGCTGAGCGGCAAATCATCATGACGGACGACTCAACATGTCCCCGAGATAAGGGAACTATGACACAAACAGCCGAAACCATCTCGTCAAATGGACGCCGTGAAATCTTTCTGACCGATATTGATGCTAACCTGTCTCAACCAGTACCCAAATATGTAGGACTAGCAGCCAAACGACGTTTCACGGTAATATCCCAGATAAGATCCAAAAACGATCAATGTTCAAAGACCACAAGTGTTATCACCATTGTGTGTTTGTTGTGTTGGATACCATATTGCATAATATGGCCGCTGCACAAACTTTGTCCCGGTTGTATTCCGCCCGTTGTCTACTTGTGTTCGTACCTGCTCGTAATAATCAACTCCGCTATTAACCCATTGATTCAAATTTTAACGAACGCCAGGATTCGATCTAGAATATACGATTTTGTTTGCAGACGTTAAGAATTAACATATTGCTGACAAGCCTGTTAATTTCAAGAGGAATTCTAGAAACATGTTTGTTGTTCACTGATATGGCGAATCCAAACACTACTTTCAAGAATGTTGAACTTCTCTTGATTGTATCCCAGTTATACTCGCGACAGTTTGACGACCTGGGGTGCTTTCTATTTGCAGTATACAATGACTGACTTGAGTTTCTTTGAGTTTCTTATATCTTTGGGTCAAGCTCTACTAGAAAATGTAAAAAATCCAATATGACCGCCAGGATGACGCTACAGTGATATCATCTTCAAAAATTGCAATTATTGGCCGATTTGTCGATTTTTTTTATTTGAGCGTTTTTTTTCGCCAAAACCGCATGCTAAATTAGCAAATAAGAAACTGATACGGAATAAAAAAGATGTATTAACCAATAGCACGATTTTTAAGAAATCTGACGAAAGCGTAACTTTTCTGGTACACCACATGGCCGCCAGTTTGAATTTACCCATGATCCTCTGCGCGGAGGGTCATGTAAGTAGGCACAAAATGACCTCAATATGATAAGCTACAAAGTCACGGAATATCAGCTCTCATTTTTTTGTGAATCCGGAGATACTACAAAAATCAACAAGGGGACGGGGAAGCGGAGAGAGCCGCCCCAGGCCAGGTAGGATTAAAAGGCTAGGATAGAAGATTGTTTCATCGTGATAACATTGCTATTTCCCCCTTGCATTTTTGACTGGAGTCAACTCAATGGCGGGCTGCGAATTCCAAAACTCTTTGCAGATGTTGTATAAAAATAAATGTGAATGGTCTAATCGACTATTTTCTCATATGTTTGGTAGTGAACCTTGTCGTTTTTATCCCATCGGCATATATGCCGGATGGGATCATGTCGTCGCTCTGTCCGGCTGTCTGACTGGCTGGTTGGCTGGCTGGATGAACGACGTGACCGCTCTAAAAGGTGAATCGTTGCAGCTGGAGACTTCAAATTTGGAATGCTGCATTGTTGGGTGGTAAAGCACAAACCTATTGAAATTTGGGACATTTTGGTGGTTTTTGTGGTTTCCATGGCAACATAACGAAAAATATCCACATGGTGACGTGACCGCTCTCAAAGTTGAACCGTTGCAGCTAGAGACTTCAAATTTGGTATAGAACATTGTTGGATGTCAAAGCACAAGCCTATTGAAATTTGGGACATTTTGGTGGTTTTTGTGGTTTCCATGGCAACATAACGAAAAATATCCACATGGTCGACTGTGCATGCGCGATGAGGAGTAGTATAGAAAGGGCATGCGATCTCCCTATCCCTATAGGTGTGGCGCGGGATAGGGTGAGGCGAGAGACCTGGGGTTTTTGCTACCGGAGATTCCATGGGCCAGGCTGGCACCCTACTGTTGAATGGGTCGACTGGGCATGCGCCATGAGTAGTATAGAAAGGGCACGCGATCTCCCTATCCCTATAAACTAACCCATGGGGGTGAATGAACCCATGAGGGTGAATGAGCACTCGTATGATATAACTGGCGGGGGAATCCCCGCAGTACCGAACCGTGTTAGTTTTGAATTTCGTGTCGCCTTAAATGAAGGACCACATTTCCTTCAATTTTGCTATGAAATCATTCTATTCCACATCATATGATTTACCCTAAACTTTTGCGTGAACCATATTTTATTTCAGAAGTATAATATGAAATAACTGGCGGGGAAATCTCCGCAGAACTGAACCCCTGTTTTTTTAAAATTCTTGTCATCTTAAATGAAGGACAACATTTCTATCAATTTTGCTATCAAATCATTGTATCCCACATCATATTATTTACCCTAAAGCTTCTGCAGGAACCATTTGTGTCCACACCTGTAACTTACTATATTAAAGTTCCTAAAGTTTGGTTGCACACTGTGTATATGATTAGTTTCCGGAATTGAATTGAATTCCACCTTGTGTTTTTTCGGACTGACAGATGATGGCATACAGTTGTCAGTGTGGTTGTTTCATGTACAGGGAGCTTTCTATTGCTTTCATGTCAGCACACCTACCAGTACCCTCAAGGAGAGCATGTCCCCATCCCCAGGTCGCCGAGCCGCACCCTCTATCTCCCAAACTAGCCCTCACCCGACCCTCATATACTGTCTTTGAGCATATATATCTCCAATATATCTTGGCAGAAGCTGAAATTTGTGTGTTGTCTGCAATATTGGGATAATTGCAAGCCCAAAAGGTTTCAATTTATCAGGCACAGACCCATGTTTTTGTATTTGGTAAATATGTCCCTTGTCTGTAGAATACACCTGGGCCTATCGTACTATGCCTTTAACATTTTACATTAACCAACAATACATGTGAACATTTCCTTACACATAATTGAGAGCCACTTTAATGCTCCTCTTATCAGAGCGGGTGGTTGGTGGGTGCCCGCCCCTTTTATATCTAGTTGTCTCTAGCCAACTTTCCATACAAATAAACATGACTGATTTTCCCCCAACTACTTCTGTTTCCCCTTATTGAATGCCCTTCATCTGTCAATACAAGAGATTGATATTGCTCATGTGAAAGGGACGGCAAGTTCACACTAGGCCGATGGAATCAAGTGTGGCCATGGCCTCTAGTTGTACAAGCAATAACTTAGTCAGAACAATTGAATTTCACTGCTGGGAATTAAGTGCTCGCACAGTAAAACACACCTCGATAGGATAGATATATGAGATTGCGATCGTCAAAACCAGTCATACCATTTTTAGTTTTATTGAAATCTACAAACTATCTCGGTATAAACAGCTAAACTATACATGTACAGTCTCGGATGTCAATGGCTGATGCATTGCTAACGAGAGGGCCAAGGGCAAGGATTTCCTGATTTTGGGCCAAAGTGATCTTGACCTCTGACCTGGTTTGTTTTCGGAAACGTACTATTTTCAACAATTAGACTTTGACCTAGTTATCCTGTTGAAGTTTGAGAGTATTCCATCGATTTGTTGAAAGGTAGATAAAGAACATCGTCGGGAGGAGATGGAGAATGCTCTATTGCATATCGCACCAAAGTATTACCTGTATATGGTAGGATTCTGCTGGTGGACTGAGGCCCGCCCTCTGTACATGTCATTCGACAAATACATGTAGGTTTATTGTTTTGGTGGGAAATTTAAGCCAAACGATTTCGGCCATTACAGGTTAGTTTTTCTGGGTATACCGGCATTTACCAGGTTTACGTCCAAGAGGCCCGCAGTACCAAACCCATGTTAGTTTGGAATTTCGTGTCGCCTTAAATGCAGGACACCATTTCCTTCAATTTTGGTATCAAATAATTGTATTATTTCCCCTAAAGCTTTTGCATGAACCATATTTGTTTCCACACATTTAACTTACTATGCAAGTCCCTAAAGTTAGGGTGCGCACTGCGCATATGATCAATTTCCTGAATTGAATTGTATTTCTGACCTTGTGGTTCCTCAGACTGACAGATGATGACATGTAGTTGTCAGTGCGGTTGTTTCATGTGCAGGAAGCTTTCCATGCCTTTCATGGCAGCACACCTATCGCTACCATCGAGACCATGCCCCACCCCTGCCGAGTCTCACACTCTATCTCACCAAGCTTCGCCCGACCCCCTACCTTCATATATTCCAGGAGGTTACACTACCCTCGGAAGTATGTCCTATTCCCGGACACCTAGTCTCACCTTCCTTCTCCAAAACTAACCCTCGCCGGACCCTCATATATTGTGTTTGAGCTGCGGTATCCATTTTTTTTTGGCAAAAAGTTGAAATTTGTGTGTAGTCTGCAATGTTGGTATAATTCTGCCACCCCTTAATGAATTACAACCCCAAAATGGCTCGATTTATCAGACAGAGCTCCATGCTTTCGAATTTAATAAGTGGGTCTCTTGCCTCAAGACCTTGCTTGGGATTGTTGTTAGTGCCAATGCGCTTCTAGGAGGCGCCACCTGGGGGTCAAGTTAAAATTGCATTTCCAGACAATAACTTTTGAAAACTGTAAGAATTCCTGCTCTTAACAAATTTGGTGTGTGGGTACCTTGCTTCATAGTCTGGCTCGAGTTTGTTTTCGTGTCGATTCGAGTGAAGGTGACGCCAGACAAAGTGTTTCCAGGCAATAGCTTTTGAACATCTGAGCTGATTCTTTCCAAATTTTGTATGTGGCTACCTCGCCTCAATATCTCGCTTGGCATTGCTTTCATGCCGATCAACATATAGGTGGCGCCACCTGGGGGCCAATTTAAAATTCTGCTGCCGGACATTAACATTTTAAAACTGGAATGCACTCATTTCAAATAAGGTATATGGGTACCTTGCCTGAAGGTCTCGCTTGAGATTGTTTTCATGTCGATTTGCTTATAGGCGGCGCCACCTGCGAGCCAAGTTAACATTTTAGTAAAACTTAACAGAGTTAATTTTCTATTTCCACTGCAGGTAATCATGCCTCAAGATCTCGGTTGGGATTGTTTTTCGTGCCAATCCGCCTATAGGCGGCGCCACTTGTAGGCCGAGGTGAAATTGCATTTCCGAACAGTAACATTGGTATGTGGGTACCTTCTCTCAAGCTATATTTTGGGAATGTTTTTGTGCCTATTCGCCTATAGGTGGCACCAGCTTGGAGCCATAATAAAATTGTTTTTCCTAAGTTTTACGTTTTCACTCTCTTCACAAATAATGAATGCTTACTTTACTTAAGTACACGCAAAAGGGATGCTTCCTTGATCGTATTCGATTGGCTGTATCTAGTTTGTTTGAGCTGATCTGTCATCACAGTTCCCGGGCTAGCGTATCTGATTTCGCTTAATCCGATGCTAGGGACCGTGTGCATACTTCACACCAGCAATAAAAGCGCGGCTGAGATACTATGGCTACGTCCGAGAATCCACCGTATTCTCGGGTCTGAATGCGAGGAGCCGAGGGAGGATCTCCTGTAGAGTCATATGGTTGATGTTTAGTCGGCACTCTTCATCAATTTTTCCCACCTCTTGCATGTCGCTCCAATTTCATATTATTTTAGTATTCATGATATAGTCCAAATATGCGACTTGTTGTCCGTTTGTCGTCGAAGAGGATATATCTAGGACTGCTTGGTTCGATGTCCGCCTAATGTGACTACATGTATGTATTGTGCTTCGGTGTGGTATCAGTAGAAAAAGGATTGATATTTGAATATCTGACAGCAATACCCGTCTTACCATTGTCAATAATAAAAAAAACAGGTAAGCATGCATTAGGCCATTCACTATCGTATGTATTCATCTCTCCAATAATTAACCTAGGTACATCAGGTAATGTGAATGTTTTCGTAGTGGATGGGCTATTAGAATCTGAGAATCTGCCGTGTTCAATAATTACAAGCGTCTAGTCCGTCATTCATAATCCAGCCGTCGTCCATTAGAGAATATCCGCGTCCATAATCCAAAGACCTATTCCATATTCCATATAACAGTATTAGCACCAAATTCAAAAAGACAATCATAGTATACATAAACATAGGCTTGTTTCCTGCAAGAGAGAAGCGGTCAACAGTTTTCAATGATGCCGGCAAGACATCATGATGTTCCAAAAATATCAAATCCGTATCGCTGATCAGTATTCTTAATCCATAATATTCGTTGTAAAGTCGTCATCTAAATTACAAGCGTCTAGTCCGTCATTCATAATCCAGTCATTCTTGAAGTACATGGGTTCATACGGCCCTTAGCCCCGGGTTAAGCGGAATTAGACACAAGTTACGAAACGTAGCGCCATAGATCTTGCACGCTACGTTCGTATTTTACTATCAGCATGCGATATGTATCGCCAAATTTGAGAAACTTTGAGTGGAGGCGCTTGGTGGAATAGCCCTGTTTTATAAGTTTCTGCAACAATGTTTTGTGACGTTGATTAAAATCATCAAATTTAACACAGGATCTAGCAAATGCTACTAAGCGAGATATGTATACGCCATATGCAGGTCCCACTGGAATATTACTATCCAGACTATGCATACTACGTATTATGCATTATTCAACGTAAGGTATATAATGCAGCTAAACAATGTATTGCGCTCCCCTCTGTGTTGCATTATTACTCAGTCTAACCTATATAATCAGTGTACATAACTGAGCATGGTACCACCGGTCCAGCTATAGCCAGTTCGTGCTCCTGTGAGCATCAAGTGCTAGCCCCGTAAGATGATTGGTTCACATTTGGGTAGCATCCTCAAAACTCGCCCCCCTTTGTTTATGTATGCCAAAATGTGTTGAGCTGGGAAACTGGGAGAAGGTAGGTAAATATGTGTTATATATATCTTATCGATATAGGGTTTACTACGCTTACTTTTATAACAAGATGCGCAAGAGAGATTGCGATGAAAAATATGTAGCATGCACACAATACTAGTATATGCACATTATCGTGTAATAGACGGAAGTATTTTGCTGAAAAAGAACGTCCAACATTTTCAAAGCTCGCCTATATTTACATTTGCAGAAATAGTAAGTCCTCAAATCAACATGTGTTCTCTGAGTTTATTCGGAGTAACTTAGGTTTGGAATGATAGGCAGATAATCACATTATGTGCCTTAATAGATAACAACTAGATTCGACTGCACCACAGGCGTTCTTGTATGTGTGTGATCTGTCAGAGGGTGTTACTCCTACCGTATACATGTATGTTGCGTTTACCGAAATACATATTAAGTAGAATAACTGAGAATATATTAGCCTGTATCATAGTGTTGATCAATACTTAGACCTAGTACTGGCGTCAATACTTAGACCTAGTACTGGCGGAAAATGATGTCCGCGCCAATACCCGAAATACCTTTTTCGTATCACAGTTTATAGTTTCAATTCCAAATATATATATAAAGAGAGGCGGTCAACAGTTTTTAAAAATGACAGCCAGACATCATGGTGTTTTCTAGACTACGATATATCTCTGCAACGCTTTGATTGTGTCTCTTCATTGGAACATCATGGAGAGAACACATGATGTTGAAACGGTCTTCAGCCCCGTGTTAAGTCGAATTAGGCACAAGTTACGAAACGTAATGCAAGATATTTTGCACGCTACGATCATATTTTTCGTCAGTGTACAATATTTATCTCAGAATTTGAGAAACATTGAATCGAGGCGCCTGGTATTATGACCTTTTTTTGGCATGTTTCTAGCAAATTGCAGCAGACGAAATATGTATGCGCTGTCAAAATTGTAATCGTCTCCCTTGTCGTAGAGTCGACGTCCCTTGTCATAGAGTCAACGTGGGGGAAAACCATTTTAATTCTTGTAAAACTATAGGCTCAAATATGATGTTCCATCTGGACTATCAGTAGTTTCCTTCATAGCAAGTGAAGGGGCCATATGTCCCTCACAGCGTCACAGATTAACCAGTGCTAGGGTATCGTCTATAGACCGTTTGGTGAATGAGAAGGCACGGGATGAAAATGGTTATCTTTTGAAAATTTCTTCATATGCGTATTATAGGTATATTGCACAAACAGAGGTGGTCAATTTGTACCCACTGGGGTATCTATTCGCTGTTGGTATATGGTGTTACAGAATGTTACTGATGACGTGAAAGATACAATGAATATTTATCAACAACATGATTTACATTTCTGTTTGAACTGCTCCCCACCTACAAGTATTGCGCCAAGCTAATCAAAATATCTATCTGGACTTTTCTTGATGGGGGAAACGTACAAACAAACCAATTGAGAGCTGGAACGTTATGACCTAATAGCTGATTAGATTAGAGCATCATAGGTAAATAGGTAAATTTTTATTTTCTCCGCTTAGAAGTGCTTAAAACTATTTCATTTCAACAATTCCCTTATTTTTTCATGCAGTCTTTGCGAAGAGAATCACATAAATGAAAGTGCGATCAGACAATATCGGATAACATGGATTTTGCCAGGAGGTTTCAGTTTTGGCAGCAGGAGGATGTGAACATCGAGTAGCTGCAGACAGTTTTGACTGACATGTCGACTCTTTGCTCTCAGGTTGACTTTCTACTACAAATTTTATTCGGACAGCTTACAATTACCTAGTTGTCAAGCACATGTTAATCCTATACAACAATTTATTTAGAGCTTCACGCAAATAAATTGTTAATTAAGCCAGGATCAAATAAAACTGAAAAATTGACAACATTTTAGAAGTCTTTATCAACAGATTACAACGCTTATTCACACTAAAGTTAAGCTTCCTCATGCGACTCCCTTCTGGAGCTAATTGATGACATCTTGTTTGTTTTAAGATCGAGACTGCGGAATGCACACACTTAATTTATTAACGACCAGTCGAATTTCTATCAAATTTTGGCACAGTAGCTTTGGTGTGAAGTAGAGAGACATGAAACCGAATAACCATTATAATACAAGCCACATGCAGTCATTCACTATTAAGCCGTTGTCTATCGAATAATTTCGGCGTCCACAATCAAAAGGCCTAATTCCTATAATAGCAATAGCATCGATTTAAAAGAAGAAATAATAGTATACATGACACTTTGTTCTGGTTAGAGAGATTGCAGGGTATCAATGTGTCGCACACCAAAAGTAAGACATATAGTTCAAAGATCAGTCACGTGGACACATGCAACGGTTTGACGGACAGTTGGTGATTACCACGTGTAAATAGATAGATCATGTGCAAAATCAATTTTTTCCATCGACTGACCAGTGTATGATTCAAATCGTACAAGGCTCATTAACGCCAGCAATTGTGAGACAATACAATATATATTAACAGAATGTTGAAACCTCCATGTCTTTGTTAATTATGATGATTTTGTGTTATATCTATGTTGACCTTGCTGGAGGAGGGGGGGGGGCGGACGGATGTACACGTAAGCTCAGTACGTCATGGCCAGGTCGTAAAGGTCAACCTCAGCTAATGATTGCAGGTACATAGTGAAGCGAGCCTGAGAAACGGAACATGCGCTGTGGGGAGGTTCATTGTCTTTCAGAACAGGGAGCCTTCCATGTTAAGGTTCCTACTTTGACCTTTCGCCATATTTAATATCATCAAATATAAAGTATTTGCTGATATCAAATAATTTGCTAATATCAGCAAATAAAGCGTATTTGCTGATATCAGCAAATCCTTTAGTGATATCAAATGATTCGGTGATACCATTAAAGGATTTGATGATATCTCCAAGCGTCTATGATATCATTAAATATTTGATGATACTGAATATAAAGTAAAACGGCTTGCCATACGATATCCCCTAAATCGTGAGTTCCATTCTCACTCGAGCCAGTAGTTTCAGGCCGGGTGTTTCACAATGTAGGAATATAATTGAAGTATAATTTATTCCTGAAAATGACTGAAATTAATAGTCGAAACATTTTAATTTCGAATGTATCCAAAATTCACGTATTATCATGGCAATAGGCCACGTACTTGTGAAACGCATTGCGTAAGCGAGTTGTTCTCGACTGAACTCGATAGCTCAATCGGTAGGGCAGTGGGACAGTATCCTTTAGGACGTGAGTTCGATTCTCACCCGAGCCAGTATTTTTCTGACTGGGTGTTTAACAATGTTGTCCATTGAAATCGTCAACTCGTACACACTCCGACTAGATACTGGGGAGAATGATGTACATTATTGAGGAGAAATCCTATTATCAGAGCAGCATGGCAATGACAATAAACTGTTTACGTAAGACTAAAAAACCGACCTGAATGGTGTTTGTGCATGAAATTTTAAACTCCCCCGTACGATCCTGGTGAATTCTTGTCAATGTCAGCTTCCCAGACTGTGTAAATAACGATGCATTACGAAATTAGTATGTTGTAGATTCACTATTTACCAATATCTCCAGGATTCATTTAGTGTAAGCCACTATAATAGCTAGGCCCACTCTAATAGAATGGAACCATCCCGTCCACAGGCCAAGAGAAGACTTAAATATATCAAATATTCCTACCTGGTAGAAATCCCACAATGCAACAAGTTTATTATTTCTCTGCGAACAAGTCAAGACTGAACACAGGCATCAGAGAGTAGGGAGACGTTATCGGCCTGGAACGTTACCGACACGGCATTACCCGTGCTGATCTATGATTCAAACGTTTGACATTGTATTCAATTCACCTATATAGGTTCCAACCTCGCACGGTTGAATTATTGCTGAATATGATAACAAAAGTGCATTTGCAGTAAACAAAACAAACACGACCACAGAAGAATTCAACGGTCAACTTGCAACTGTCTGGCCCATTTTGTTCACCACATGTTCCGTGGCTGTGGGCGTAGCAATTTTCATCGGAAATGTAATTATAATTCTGTGCATGAGGAGTAATAGTCAGTTTTCGACTAATTTCAAGACTTATACAACTTTCTTGGCAGTTGCTGACATGGCAGTGGGTCTTATGTCCATTCCCATTGTCGTTGCGCTAGTGATATTCCGAAAATGGCCTCTTGGCCCCTCGATGTGTCTCATTTGCACGATTGCAGATTACTCGCTGACGTTTGTATCAGTCCTTTTACTCGATGCCATCGCCTATGACCGGTACAAGTGTGTTACGTCTCCTCTCGTCTATAGGACCCAGTTCACCAAACGCCGGGCAGTGATGATATCGGTGGCCATGTGGACATTAAGCTTTCTATTCTGGGGGACATACATACTGGGACAAGTATTTACCAATGGACTCCGGGTCGTTTGGGAAAACGAAGAGTGTACCTTTCGACCAGAGTTTCTCACAATCCCGATAGCCACTGTGGCGTACAGTGCACCCGGCCCTCACAGTAACAAGGTATCATTAAGGTATCAAGAAGGTCTCAATAAGGTACAGGCCATAGATCTGACATAGGTACAGGACAGGTACAGTTAAGGCATATACCTTATCTGTACCTCCAAATTTGTCATTTGATCCAACATGGACAAGGTACAGGTAAGGTACGTTCCAAAAATGCTAATGATGCCTTAACTGTACCTCGCTTGAATAAGGTATCAGTAAGGCACAGCAACAAGGTATCACTAAAGTACTGTTAAGGTATAGTGTAGGTGCATGAGGATAAAACCAGTTCAAGAGCAAGGCGCAAGTAAGGTACATCCAGAGGTACCATCAAGGTATAGGGTCTTGCGCAAGGTACCAGGAAGGTATATATATATGGTCAGCCATTTTATATCTGGAGGTATCATTAAGGTATAGCTGAAGGTACCGGTAAGGTATACACTAGATACGGTCCACCCAATCCAAAAGATAGCAGTACATATAAGATGGCACACCATAAAGATAGTGCCATGGCACTGTAGCTCATCTGGCTGTAACTGGAGAAAGTAGCTGTAAGAAATGTTTACTAAAGAACTGCAGTAGATGAGTTTCTAACTTGTGTTGATAGCAGTACATCTACGATAGCACACCATAAAAATCAACAAATCCGATTTCAGAAGAATATTTTAGTGTATTTTTTACACAAAAACAGTAATTCTTCCATACATAAAATAGCACTATGAATCATATTTACAGCAACATTCTTTCATCCGGCTCACTTGTTTACAGTTATGGTTTGACTGTTCTTTCTTATTCACTGTCCTTTCTTGTTGTATCCAGACATGCTATTGATTGTTCTCATGTCGACATGGTAGAAAGCAAGTGAATCAAGGGGAGAGTGTGTGAATTGAAGTCGCTTTCAACAATCTATCAGTCATATACATGTAACAATGTTTGTATCCTATTCCATTTACACCAGGAAACGCAAGTGAACTAAGCGCTGATCACCACAGTCCTCTGTTTCGGCTCTTTAATCCTGTGACTTTGGCACCCATTGCCGGTTGATCACAGGGGCTGTATTTGTTGAATGTGTTGTACAATAAGCTGAAATGAATAAATAAACATCATTAATTCCTGAATATCTTCTATCTAAATAGAACGAGAGATCCTGAAGGATCTTGGCGCCCACCATCGTCCGATAATTGTAAGCTAATGACTAGAGGATCTTTTTGTCCATTGTTACTAAGAACAAACGATTGATTTGTAATTTTGTTTACAGAATTTCGAATCTCAGCGAAAAGGATCAGAAAAGGCCACTGAAAAACACCAAGATATAATCTAAGTTTCAGGAGTTTCAAAATTTCTAGAAACTGTACTTATGTCGGTTGTTATAATACAAGAGAAATGAGCAAAGTTAGTCTGAAAGTGAATGTACATGTATGGAGGATTCTTCGCCTTTGTTTCGTAGTATTTTTTTTTTTCTTTTTTTTCGAACGTGTCATCATTGGGTACTGGAAGCGAAGACCAATCTCTTTGACACTTTGGCATGAGCTATGAAACATACTTAAGATTTGATAGTTAAGAACGAATGCTAATTCTGTTCGATCTGTTTATCAGGCTATTTTGAGATATCTCTTTTAAGATACCATGCTCGAAAATAGTAAGATGGTACACTACTTAATACTGAAGAGATCTGGTCCGCCCAGTACTGTTGAAACTTCGAAAGTGCCTGAATCCTAATTATCTCTCTTGGATCGAAACATGCAGCAGTCTACAGTTGTTGAGTTGTGACGTTGAGTCACAATTAGAGTCACGTCCCTTCATGTAGTCGACCCGCCGGCAGACGGATCTGTGTACCAAATTTCAGAAAGATCAATGAAATATTTCTTGAGAATTCACGGTAACAATGTTTCAAGGGGAAATTCAAGATGGCCGCCTTCTGGCCATATTGGATTTTGGATTCGGACCCAAAAAGGTTTCTTGCACAACTAGACCATAAGGGGAACCTGTGTACCAAATTTCAGAAAGACCCATGAAGTACTTCCTGAGCAATCACGATAACAAATTTGCATGGGAAAATCCAAGATGGCCGCCTGTTGGCCATATTGAATTTTCGAATCAGACCAGAAAAGGTATCTTGCACAACTAGACGACAAGGTGAACCTGTGTACCAAACTTAACAAAGATCCATGCAGTAGTTCCCGAGAAATCGCAATAACAAAGTTTCATGGGGAAATCCAAGATGGCCCCCTGATGGACATATTGGATTTTGGAATCGGTCCAGAAAAGGTATCTTGCACAATTGAACCTGTGTATCAAATTTGAGAAGATCCAGGCAGTACTTCCTGAGAAATCATGATAAAAAACTTTCATGGGGAAGTCTAAGATGGCTGCCTGGTGACCATATTGGATTTTCGATTCGGACCGAAAAAGGCATCTTGCATATTGAGACCCTAAGGGGAACCTGTGTACCAAAATTGAGAAAGATCCATGCAGTAGTTCCTGAGAAATGACAATAAAGTTTCATGGGGAAATCCAAGATGGCTGCCTGGTGGCCATACTGGAGTTTAAAATCGTACCAGGAAAGGCATCTTGCACAACTAGATCCCAAGGGGAACCTGTGTACGAAATTTGAGAAAGATCCATGCAGTAGTTCCCGAGAAATCCCGATAACAAGATTTCATGGGGAAATCCAATATGGCTGCCTGGTGGCCATATTGGATTTTCGAATCGGACCAGAAGAGGTATCTTGCACAACTAGACTCCCAAGGGGAACCTATGTACCAAATTTGAGAAAGATCCACGCAGTAGTTCCTGAGAAATTGCAATAACAAGGTTTCAAAGGGAAATCCAAGATGGCTGCCTGGTGGCCATATTGGATTTTCGAATTGGACCAAAAATGGTATCTTGCACAACTAGACCCCCAGCGGAACCTGTGTACCAAATTTTGAGAAAGATCCATGCAGTAGTTTCTCAGAAATCGCGATAACAAGGTTTCATGGGGGGAATCGAAGATGGCTGCCTGGTGGCCATATTGATTTTCGAATCGGACCAGAAAATGTATCTTGCACAACTAGACCCCAAGGGGAACCTGTGTATCAAATTTGAGGAAGATCCATGTCGTAGTTCCTGAGAAATCGCGATAACAAGGTTTCATGGGTAGTAGTCTATAGAAGAGCCAAGGCATCTGAAATTAAACAGTAGGCTGGTTTATTATATGCCAAACAGCAACCGTGTTTTGAGAGAACCCCCATAGAACTATATATTTTCTGAAAGAGTAGGCTCTTGCCATGAAGCTGAGACAGATGTAAACATAGCTGACCGAAATCAGGGTCCCCATAACCCCATTCATCATTAATGACCAACTCCTTTTTGAAATGATATTATTAAACATAAGAGGTAAATCTATATCCTATTCCTCTTACAAAAGAAAAGAAAGGCTTCATGAAGAATCTCGGTTGAAAGAAGAACTACAAAAAAAAGAAATAACATTAGACAAAGCAACAAACTATGATGAAAAGGTAACATTAGTAAATGAGATAGATGAGATCAATACTGAATTAAATTCTATATACAAGAGTAGAGTTGAAGGAAGCATGATGCGAGCTAAAGTAAGATGGTCCGAAATGGGTGAAAAACCTACCAAATACTTCTTAAATTTAGAACACAGAAATTACTTAAATAAGTCCATAACGAGAATCGAAAACTCTACAAATGAAATAATAACAGAAACCGACCAAATTCTTGAGGAAACCAAATCTTTTTATAAAAAACTGTATTCCAAGAAACAAACAAGCCCTTTCGACATTAATACCCTATTTCAGAAGGAAATCCCCAAACTTGAACAATCACAAGCTGAATCTATAGAAGGGGAGTTAACCAAAGAAGAAATATCACACGCACTTAAAAACATGAAGAATGATAGGAGTCCTGGACCCGATGGCTACACCGCGGAATTTTTCAAATTTTTCTGGATAGATATAAGTACGTATCTACTGAAATCCATAAATTATGCTTATAAAAATGGCGAACTGTCTATTCCCCAGCAACAAGGAGTAATAACATGCCTCCCAAAGGAGGGAAAACCAAAACATTTGCTTAAAAACTGGCGACCGATATCTCTACTCAATGTCTGTTATAAAATAGCATCGGCTTCAATCGCTCATAGAATAAAAACTTGTTTACCAAAAATAATTAACGAAGACCAAAAAGGATTCATGTCCGGCAGATTTATTGGGGAAAATACCAGACTTGTTTATGATATATTGCAATACACAGAGAAACATCAACTTCCAGGAATCCTTATGTTAATCGATTTCGAGAAAGCTTTTGATTCAGTAGATTGGTCATTCATACAAAAAGCATTAAATTTCTTTAAATTTGGCCCTTCTATACAAAAATGGATAGAAGTGTTGTACAAACATGCCCAAACATGCGTTATTGTCAATGGTTTTGTTTCACAGTTCTTCCATATATCTCGCGGCTGTCGCCAGGGAGACCCACTATCGCCATATATATTTCTTATATGTGCGGAGATATTAGCAGCAATGTTAAGAGATAACAAAAACATAATGGGCATAAAAATTGGGGGTGAAGAATATCTGCTATCCCAATATGCTGACGACACTACTATTTTTCTGGATGGATCGTTCAGAAGTTTAAATTCTTGTTTAGATACATTACATTATTTTGCCAGCATTTCCGGTTTGAAAATGAATATAGATAAAACAAAAATTGTGCAGCTGGGTTCGACTAAATTTAACAACACGTGGTTTCCTACTAAATGGAACTTAGACTGGTCACAGGGTGACTTTAAGCTATTAGGTCTTGTGTTTACAAACAATTTGGCCGAAATGGTTGAAAAAAATTACAAAGACAAATTAAAAGATATTGTCATACTTATGAAGATATGGTCTAAAAGAGGATTGACACCATTAGGACGAAATGTTATTTTAAAAAGTTTGTTACTGCCGAAACTCAATCATCTATTTTCCTCCCTTCCAAACCCACCCGACCCACTTATAGAGGAATTTCAGAAATGCTGTTTTGAATTTGTTTGGAACTCGAAACCTGATAAAATTTCCAGAAAAATTTCTGTTAAGCCACTTGAACATGGCGGTTTAGATATTCCTATTGTTAAATATGTAATCCAGGCACAAAAAATATCGTGGATTAGGAGATTACAAGCTGATAATCCCAATTGGGGTAATATTTTGAAATTGTACATGCCAAAGAATATAGACCCAATAGGAATCGGATCAGCATTTCTAAGAACTACGGTGATACCAAGGATGGAAAACGTATTTTGGAGGGACACTCTTTTAGCCTGGACAGAATTTCAAACAAAACTAGAGTACAAGGACTGTCAAACATTCTCGAATGAAAAGTTGTGGTATAATGAAAAAATTAAAATTGATAATAAAGCTGTACATTTAGGTCATTGGGATAGAAAAGGTGTGCGGTTTGTAAATGATATTTTAGATAATAACGGAATTTTTTTGTCATTTGACTCCTTTCAGTCTACTTACAAATGCGCAGCCAATTTTCTGGAATACTTGTCAGTATGTCAAGCAGTACGGAAGGCAGCAAACAACATGGGATTTGGACTATTACAAAAACAATATATGATACCGTTAATACCGCCCCCTATGTCACTATTAATAAGTGTAAAAAAAGGCTGCAAAATGTACTATAGAACTCTCTTGAACTCTAAATTTATTGTACTGAACGTTCATTTAAAATGGGAAACAGTTCTTGGAAAAAAATACAGTGATTCGGAGTGGTATATATGGAATAAAAACGTAACAAAGCAAAGAGATGTGAAATATAAATGGTTTCAATATAGAATTATTAACCGAATATTGACTACCAATATTTTTGCACATAAACTTTACCCTGATATATCAAACTTATGTACATTCTGTGACAAAGTTCCAGAGACTATTATTCATCTCTTCTGGGAATGTGAACATATCTACCCTTTGTGGAGTTTACTGGAAAATTGGTTTGCTTCGGCGGGTATTCCAATTATATTTTCTCCAGAAAAAGTTATACTAGGTCTTTTACAACCCAGAAATCAGCCACTCAACTACTGTATTTCTATTATTAAATTTTCTATATATAAAATGA